>ML241946.1:776-85130 GCA_005239495.1 Nicotiana undulata
AATGGTGTAAAAATAAGGTTTAAATCGCGGAAGGGTTTTTATATTTCTGAGCAGGCATTTCCGCTCTTGCGACCACTTAAGCGCACATGCGCTCCCGCAGGTGCGGCCACTCGTCCGCGCCTGCGACTCCCTTCACACACAGCCAAACTCCGCACTTGCGGATGCACCTTCCGCACCTGCGACCTCGCAGGTGCGACCATTTCCTCGCCCCTGCGACCCCTTCACACTCAGCCAATCTTCGCACCTGCGGAGCCTAATCCTCTCTTGCGGGACCGCGCCTGCGGCTCCCTTTCCGCAGGTGCGGAAACACCAGCAACAACAAATCCAGTTTCACCAAAATCACTCCAAACTTCCCGTTAAACACCCGAATTCAAACCCGAGCCCCTCGGGACCCCAACCAATCTTACCAACATATACCTTAACATCATTCAAACTTATTTGCACTCTAAATACATCAAAACTAACATCAAGGCACCAAAATTACATCGGATTCAAGCCTATGATTTCCAAAAACTTCTGAAACTCGCCTTTGATCAAAAACCCAACTGAATCATTTCCGAATGACCTGAAATTTTGCGGACAAGTCCAAAATGACCTAACGAAGCTACAGCAACTCTCGAAATTCCATTCCGACCCTCGGATCCAAAATCTCGCCTATCAACCGGAATTCGCCAAAATACTAACTTCGCCAATTCAAGCCTAATCCTACATCGGGCATCNNNNCACTCCTAAGTCCCAAATCACCTAACGAAGCTATCCGAACCATAAAATACGCATTCCGATGTCGTTTACCAATAAGTCAACTCTTAGTTGACTCTTCCCATTTTAAGGTTGTTCTTAAGGACTAAGTGACTAAATTCTTATTTAACCATTTCGATTTCAAGCCTATCAACTCTAACACATTAGTAATAGAATAACCAACATATGATAAGCCACTAACAACAGTTATAATGTAGGTTTCGCGTAACGACAGACCGGGTCGTTACAGGTGAAGAAGAAGGTGTGAAGGCTGATGTGTGTGTGAGATCGGGGTGGGGTGACTGCCAACCGGTGGTGAGATACGGCGGCAGCAACGGCAGTTTGGAGAGGAGCTGGCGGATGGTTCATTTTTTTTAAGGGGTCTTCTTTAGAGTTTTGAGTCTTTGAGTGTGTAAGAGTTCTGAAAGAAGAAGAGGGGTCTTGTCTTTTATGTGTTAAGGTAATATAAAAATATGGGCCTAGGTTTGAATTAGGTTCTAAAGGAATTTTTATATTTCTATACCATATAGGAAACAATATTACCCTTAATATTTAAGGTTTGATATAATTATATTTAGTATGCTTAATTACCAATTATATACCATTTGTTTATTAACTCTACATTAAATGGTTCGTATATGCCTCCTAAATTAATGGTAACGTATATTCCACAGAATCCCACCCCACACGTTTCTCTCTCCCAAACCCACACCCTCACTCACATATCACCCCCCCCCCCCCCCCCCCCCCCCCCCCCTCCCACGTTAATTTCCCCTTTAATAAGATCAACAGAGAGGGGGGAAAAAAGATAAAACAAGGACTAAATTCTACATTTGATTAAAGCAAAAGAGCAGAGCAGATTTGGGCTTCGACTTTTGCTTTCTTCGCTTTACTTTGCTTTGATTCTCCATTTTCTTCTTGGCCTAGGGTTTTGCAACTACTCCTCTGTTATAGAAACAAACAGAGAACGCGACTAGTCCCGATCTCTATTTTAATTTTATTAAATACGGTAAGATTAGTAATTACCAATTTGTAATGGTTTTGTTGATTTGATTGAGTTGTTATTCACGAACTATGATCATGTTGCTTTCTTCGTCCTTCTTTTCGAAATGAGTTTTGACTTTTGAGCCATTTCGTGATTATCGGTTATAATATCAGTTTAACTAATTATTTTGTTTTGCTTCCATTTCCTAGAGATTTTGTTTGAAAGTTGTTTTATCAAACGATTTAATTCGAGAAGTAAGTACATTGTTCTTGACTCAATGGGAATGATAGTTGTTTCCCTGTGAAAAATTGGGATTTAAGACATAATTGTGTTTTTTGCAGAAGATTTGTAGAAGTTTTAGTCGTTTTTTATTTGTAAAAACAGAAAACAAAGCATCTACAATCAGAATACAAATAATCTACAGTTTATCTATAAAATATCACAAACTGGGTACATTGAATTTTAACATCCCAATTCCTATTCGATTGTAGCATAATTGGGATTATCGACATAATTATGTTTTTCTGCAGAAGATTTGTAGAATATTTTAGTCGTTTTTGATTTGTGAAAACAGAAAAGCATCTACAATCATAATACAAATAATCTATAAAATATCTACAAACTGGGTACATTGAATTTTAATATCCCAATTCCCATTCAATTGTAGTATAATTGGGATTATCGACATAATTGCTTTTTTGCAGAAAGTTTGTAGAAAGTTTTAGTCATTTTTTATTTGTGAAAACAGAAAACAAAGCATCTACAATCAGATACAAATAATCTACAATTTATCTACAAAATATCTACAAACTGGGTACATTGAATTTTACTATCCCAATTCTCATTCAATTGTAGCATAATTGGGATTATCGACATAATGGTATTTTTTTGCAGAAGATTTGTAGAAAGTTTTAATCGTTTTTTATTTATGAAAATAGAAAACAAAGCATCTACAATCAGAATACAAATAATCTTTAATTTATCTACAAAATATCTACAAGCTGGGTACATTGAATTTTAATATCCCAATTTTCATTCAATTGTAGCATAATTGGGATTATCGACATAATTGCATTTTTTGCAGAAGATTTGTAGAAAGTTTTAGTCGTTTTTGATTTTAGAAAACAGAAAACAAAGCATCTACAATCAAAATACAAATAATCTATAATTTATCTACAAAATATCTACAAACTAGGTACAATGAATTTTAATATCCCAATTCTCATTCAGTTGTAGCATAATTGGGATTGTCGGATCGTGATACTTTGCCACCAAAATTTGCTTTTGGTTAGTACAAATTTGGATAGTTTTGAGCTCAGGTACTGCCGTAAGCCTCTTTATGTAAATCGCCAATGATAAGAATCATTTCCTTGTTAACGATGACGGCGATATAAAATCAAGATCGAGGTACAAATCGGCTTTGGAACGATCACAAAAGATGTGAACATTGTTGAACAATGGCACTAAACACTAATAACAGCAACAAAAGCAACTTTATCAAGTAAATACAAGACCTATTCAAACTTTCAGAGAAATGGGTTTAAATTTAAATACAAGGGCAAAAATATAGTTGAAAATAGAGAAATAGATTTGTGAGGATGACAGAAAAATGCCTGAAAAAATGAGTTTGAATCTATGGCTGAAATAGTTATGTGTGAAGAAGAAGAAGAACAAGAACAATTCGAATCTATGGCTAAAATAAAAGGCACAAAAAATGAGTTCGGAAGAAGAGGAGGAGGACGTCGCACACACTTCCGTTTCAAAATATCAATTAGAATATTTAGTTCCATACTTGTAGCGCGCCTAAATAGGAAGGAAACAGCTCCTATTATTCGGTATTTAATGAATGGTATATTTTTTGTAGAATAACTATTAACAGGGCGGGTATATATCAAACCATGCACATTTTTGGTAATAAGGTTTCATATATGGTATAGGAAGGAAAAAGTCCGGTTCTAAATCTATAAAATTGGGCTAAGAAATTACTTCTAAAATACTTATAAGAAAAATATAAAATAACTCTTAATTGATTTTTTTAATAAACTATTATATTTAAAATAAAGCTAAAAATTAAAGTTGAAACTAGTTTTTGATATTTTCAAAGACTATTAAAATAAAATAGGTTCAAAGTAATATATCCTTCTAAAAATACCTAATACGTGAATTAAATAGAGAAGTATGAAACTATTTTTGTAATTTTTAATTTTATGCTTAAAATAAAGTAAAAGAGTCAAAACTAGTTAAAATAACAATATTAGACCTAAACTAAATATTTATATACTAAAATGTATAAAATATCCGGGAAGGTCAAAAATTAAATGTCTACATTGACTTTGAAGATTACAGAGAAAATTAGAGGTTATTGTTAAAGAATCTATCTTATGCAAGTAAACTACGAGTTATATTTTCTTTACATAATTTTTGGGGGTAGTATTCACCCTTCCACATAGTGTGCTAAAAGAAGTTGATAGGAAATGTAAGAGAATTTCTATGGGACAGTAATGCACAACAGAAAAAGGTCTCCCTAATTGAACGGGAGAAAATTTGCAAGCCAAAAGCATAAGGGAGAATTTTTTTTTTTGAATTTGTGGTGTAAAATGAGGCACATATATTTTGTCTGACTATAAATCATTGTATAAAGGTAATTTGTTTCTAAATATGAGAACGAATTATTCTTTTTGGTACGGATTTATATGAATTAAAACGGAGGTGTATTTGACAGTCCTATTCCGGATTTAGTCAAGTTTTAATACGAATACGAAATATCGAGTGAAAAACTTTAAAAAAAGAAAGAAAAAAAGACTAGCCTCTATTCATTTTCACTGCTTACATTTTTAGTTTGTGTATTGTTTTGTTTTGTCCATGCTCAACTTGCAATAAAGTCTAGGTCGACATGCCTTGTCTAGTCTATTAACATTGTGCTACTGTATGTACTTTTATTTCGTGAAAAGAATAGTATTTATTTACCAAGTTGAATATTCATGTTTTTCCATTTTAATAAGCAAAAATTAAGTAATATTGAAGTGTCCAATAAAAACAAGCCTATTAGTTGAAATGTCAAAAGTTGGTATCAAATTTAGTTTGCAAGCCTATTAGTTATTTTGGTTCTCGTTTGGCAATAGATTTTGGCTACTATTTTTCAAGTTGAATTCTTTATTCAAGTTCCCAATAGTTGATTTATGACAGTTTTTGGGTGAACTTTTTTTTTTTCCACTCATAAAACTTTAATATCTTTTCAAATAATATGCGTACCCAAACATAATTTCAACTTTCAAATATTATGTTCAACATAACTTCAAAAACTCTTTTTTCAAATTTTAATTAAATATATGTTCAATTATGTATTGTTTTCTGCTTATGAGTTATCATGCATTTTCACAAGTGAATTCATACTTATCCTCATGCTATAAAAGATATATTATTCCTAAATACAACATGAGATGCGAGATCATTGGCTGAGGAAGAGCATTAATCGCGGGTTCGAACGAACTCAACTTAAACCTTGTATTTGTTATAGAAAATACATGAAATATGTATAAATATTAATTACGAACTCAATAACTAAGATGAACTATGGATTCGTGATAAATTGAAAATCTATAAACTTCAAATCATAGCTCTATCTCTGTTGTTAAGGTGCCCCACATTACATGAGTCATGGGTTGTTATATAGTCTTGGGCAAGAGTGGAGTCACACGGCCACCAATTATCTACATGGCCCATTGTCAAGTCGCTATTTTGTTTTCTTGTTTGGAAAATTAGTAGGAAACGCGCAGCCGTAAGAAACTCGCAGCCACAATCCTCGGGTGCGCACTGGATAACTAACTCACTGTGCAATAGCACCCAAATCACACAGAAGATATTGCACACAAATTACACAGGAGATATACACCATATTATACACGCTCAATGCGACGAGCTCTGACTGAGGAGACTGCTGGTGAGGGAAATCGATCTCAGGTATCTCATTTGGAAAATCACTCACCCAACCAACTCGGTCAATCCTGGGAGCGTGACTTCAGAGTAAGTCTTTGTGAAGTCTTTCATTTTGTCATTTTTCTCCCTTGTTTAGAACTAGTTGTTCTGACAGTTGTACGAGACATTATTAGGTTCTATAAATAGGGAGAAACATTGTTTTCCTTTTTACAGCAAAAAATTGAAACTCCAAATAGCTCATCAAAATGTTTTCCAAAAGTAACCTTTTTCTTTGCCTTTCATTGGCTATTTTGCTAATAGTAATATCCTCACAAGCTGATGCAAGGGAGATGTCTAAGGCGCCTGCTACAATAACCCAAGGTTTATTTATTTCCTCTATCTATTACTCCAGTATATTAGTTTAAACTATATTGCTATTTGCTAGAGCAGGGACACTTCAATTTAATTATTTATATGTCTGAAACATGCATTCTTACATACAGCCATGATTCTTTCTTTTGGGCCAAACATGCAAAAGTAATTTTACTTTTGGATGGTGATAAGACTTGAATATCCGAAACCTTAACAGATCACTTTTAATTCGGATCAACCTTTTAACGATAACAACCGGCGTACAATTATACTTAATAACCAAAATATGTGCAAGTCCATAAACTCTTATTGGTTAATCTATAGCTAATACATTACTCTACATAACCTAATTTGGTGCAGCAATGAATTCAAACACCACTACTGATCAGATGACGGATGCAGGAATCATCGCTAAGATACCGGGTTGGATACCAAAAGTTGCAAAACATGGAGGCAAAATCATCGGCAAAGCTTGTAAAATCTGCTCATGTAAATACAAGATTTGCAGTAAATGTCCTGAATGTCATGACTAAAGCTTGGCCTGAGATGTGAGTTTAGTTTTGAGAATAATGGGAAAGCTATGAATAGCCTAATATAATTCTATTCACTTTCCTCTAGTTAATTTCTCTTTGTTTGTGTTTTGTTTTGTTATATACTTCTTATTGTTGCAACTTGTAACAAGTCTTGTGTCAACATGTACTCTTGTCTTGTAGTCTTTCGACTGTATGGAATTGTACTGTACTGTATTTTTTATAAATTCCCCTAATATCTGAAACCAAATCCGATTAAATCTATACGTGGTGCATAGGTTCTACTATAGTCATATCTATTTATAACAGCTTATATAACAATCTTTCATTATAAAACCCAAGTTTTTCTTGGAATCGATTTTTATGTTATGCTATAAATTTATTTTCTATAACAGCACTTCACCATAGCAGCCAAAAAATATCGGAACAAACAAAACTGTTATACAGAGGTTTGACTGTACAAGGAAACAGGTTCTTATGAAAAGGTTTATCATTTTTAGAGTTCGAACGTATGATCTTTGATTAAATTAAGTATAGAAATAACTTTTATCCATAGTATAGGCATACTGTGATCTTGAACACGATAATCTTATGAATAAGCTATTATATAATAATTACGTGATCCTGATTCCCGAAGACATTATAAGAGTTTAATCTGGAGGAGCAATTAGCCCGATAGAGTGAGACCGAAGGAAAGTGTGAATTGTTAATCACTTCTGCTAATGGATTATGCCATATTCAATATTTACAGCACTGATTACATATAGATACTCTAATGAAAATATTCCGGGCTAGTCAGTTTTTGGATTGGTAATTGAAAAATAGATGTATAGTTATTGAAAAATATCTAATATTTTACTGCAACACGGAAAGTTCCAGCGTATTTTTAGACATCGAAATTTTAAAGGATCAAATTAAATCCTAAATTCAAGATACTACATGACTCTTGAAATCCTAGGAGTCTATCAGAGTTTCTTGGAGGTTACTCTACCTTAAACCCTAACGCATAATATCCGAACGAAGGATCTTTGATTTTTGTGGTCTTAAATATGTCATAATATCTTATACGGAAGTCTCACTAATGGAAAAATCTTCGAAAATTAAAAAATTATTAAATGTTGGTGGCATTCTTTGCTGAAAAGGAAAGTAAAACTCATGATTGAAATGAAGGGAGTAAATGTTTACTGAAAGTTTAATGGACAGTTTGAAACTTTCTGAGACATTCTACATCTAAAATATTTAGTAATCTTAGGATATCGCAACACCGGAGAAGTTTCTTCAGTTTATCTTTATTGAATTTGGTAATTACCTCTTATAATAATTTAAATTCTATTGCTAGAGCAAGGATACTTCATTTTAATTATTTATTATATATCATTCTTACATGATTCTTTCTTCTTGGCCAACTTTTGGATGGCGGTAAGACTTCAGCATTCGAAACCTTGTTTCTGCCAATTATGTGATCAACAATAATAATTACAAACTTAGTGTATTTCATAAGTGGAGTCTGGGAATAATAATATTTACGTAAATCTTATCCTTTTGTTGAGAAGGTAGCGAGACTATTTCTGATAGACCCTCGACTCAAGAAAGGTTGAAAAAGCAGTAGAAATAAACAATAATACCAGCATGATAATAAGATAATCGAAGCGAAAGAACGCTTAGATAGTGAGAAAAAACTGAAAATAAGAAAATACAAGACTAACACTAATATTATTCATAAGGACAAGGGATATGCACGATTGCCTACTAACTACCCTAATTCTCGACCGACATACCCTCTTATCAAGGGTCATGTCCTCAGCAACTAAAGCAGCCCCATACCTTGCCAATGGTATGATCATTTTATTGAAAACTTATGTTATTAGATGAGGAACACGTTCATCCTAATTTATTTATGTCTGTAGCGCTGAGAATTAATACTATCACTGTTAGGACCAAAATTACTTTAAGATGAAGTCTATCATCTTTTACCCCAGACTTATCATGTCAAATCATCAAGAACGTAAAATTAGATGCAGAAACGTACATGAATCCATAACTTGTCGTCTTTGCAGTTAGTGGTCTTCCAAACCAAGACGTAGGAATTGCACATATGGCGGCTCACACTTTCCTAACGATGAGATATTAGAAAAGAACCCTAAATCTGATTTGGGGACCATAACCCATTATAGTTGCGCATGTTTCTGTAATTCTAATTTAGCTCATCATTAAATTAGAAGTTATACTCGGGTATCTACACATAAGACCCCATAGTTTAGGAGGTGTCTTATAGACGCATATAATATTAAACCTTATCACATCACTTTTAATTTGGGTCAACCTTTTAACGATAGCAACCGACGTACGATCAAAAATATGTGCAAGTCCATAAACTCTTACGATCACATCTTAATTTCCTCCTTTATTGGTTAACCTATAGCTAATACAATACTCTACATAACCTAATTTGGTGCAGCAATGAATTCAAACACCACTACTGATCAGAAGACGGATGCAGGAATCATCGCTAAGATACCGGGTTGGATACGAAAAGGTGCAAAACCTGGAGGCAAAGTCATCGGCAAAGCTTGTAAAATTTGCTCATGTAAATACCAGATTTGCAGCAAATGTCCTAAATGTCATGACTAAAGCTTGGCCTAAGATGAGAGTTTAGTTTTGAGATAAGGGAAAGCTATGAATAGCCTAATATAATTCTATTCACTTTCCTCTAGTTAATTTCTCTTAGTTTGTGTTTTGTTTTGTTACTTGCAACAAGTCTTGGGTCAATACGTATTCTTGTTTTGTAGTCTTTCAATTGTATGGTATTGTAGTGTACTGTATTTTTCTTTAGCCACTTGATATTTGAAACAAATCTAATTGTATCTTATTCGCGTTGCATAGGTTCTTCTATAGTCATACCATTTCTATAATAACATCCGTATATAATAACCTTTTATTATAAAAACTAAGTTTTTCTTGGAATCGATTTTTATGTTATGTTATAATATATGTTTTCTATAACAGCACTTCATGATAGCAGCCAAAAAATATCGTAACAAACGAGACTTATAAAAAAGTTTGACTATACAAGGAAACGGTTCCTATAAAAAGATTTATCATTTTTAGAGTTCGAACCTAAGATCTTTGATTTAGTTAAGTATGGAAATAACCTTTATCCGTAGAATATATATATCGTGATCTTCAACATGGTAATCTTATGTATAAGCGATTATAAGAGCTTTATTTGGAAGAGCACTTGGCTCGGTAGATAAATTGATTTCTCTCCTTGCCCTCTCTTACAATAATGGCGCGGTAGTGGATTATGCCATATTCAATATCTACAGCAAAGATTACATATATGATACCTCTAACATGAATCCAGCACTCCTCTATTAGTTTTGCCAAGAACAGCTTTAAGTTTAATTAGAATACTATTCAGTAATCATATATTAGTCTCATAGATATACTATTCCGCAAATTTAACCTTTTTTTATAATGAATATTGTTAATCAGTAACTTATGCAATGCTCTTTTAAGTCTTGGATCTATCTCCGCTATAACAACAACAACCCAGTATAATCCCACTAGTGGGGTCTGGTGAGAGTAGCGTGTATGCAGACCTACCTCCAAGAAGGCAGAGAGGTTGTTTCCGGTAAACCCTCGGCTCGAAAAAGATAAAAGAAGGACAACAACAAGCATATCAATCGGAAAAGAAAAATACAAAACTAACAGTAAGTACTGTAATCAAAAAGCCGAAACGAAAGCAACAAGTTATAACAAAAGTCAAGGGATGCGACAATACACAAACAGGACAACACTCGGCTACCTATCCTAATATTTTACCTTTGTTCTCAACCTCCATACCTTCCTATCCATGGTCATGCCCCCAGTAAGCCGGAGCAACGCTATATCCTGCCTATTCACCTCTCCCCAATACTTCTTCCGCATGTCTCTACCTCTCCTCAGGCCCTCCAGGGACAACCTCTCTCCTTATCCAATCATCTAAGTCTCGCCTCCTGCATCTTGTCCTCCACACGGTAGGGTAAAAAAACAAGGGAGAGAAATGACAATGCAAAAGATGAGAGAAAATTGTGTATCATTGAGGAATAGAACTATGCATCTGCTTCTGATAAAAATGTGGTGCAGCTTCCGTTAGCCAAGAAGGATCAACAGTAATGACATTTCGCATGTACCGACGATCTGTTGAAACAAGAGAATGGTATACGATCCACTTCGGGTTGACCCTGTCAAATTTGAGATAACTCATTAAAAACTTAAGATGTAACAGAACATAATAACACTTCAACTTATCTAGTTTTATTTTTCCTATTTTATCCTAAAGTAACAAAGGACAATATGAAATGTTAGTACAAGATCCGTTTCGAGTAGAAGTTGTGTTCGCGCAGGACATGAACATGCAGTTATGAAACAGAGTTCGGCCATGCTTTCGTTGATTAAAGCAACAAAAAAAAAAAGAAAAAAAAAAGAAAGCTCTGTGTCAATGCACGCAAGCACGTATACGAAGGAAGGATGGTGACAATAAGAACCAATTCCTGACCAAACCATGCTATAATAGGATGCAAGAATTTGGAACATTCACAGTGTTAACTATCCATTCGACTCAACAAGTATAGCCTCTTCTTAGCCCTCGGGGATTTGGTTCAGTGGCAAGGGCAAAGCATGTGATGTGTAAGCAGGGCGGATGTCTCACGGGTTCAAAAACTACCGCCAACAAAGCCTGGTACTTAAGTTGGGAGAGAGGTAGAAGGACGAGCCCAAACTCCCCGGAGTTTAAACCCCACATGGGAAGCCCTAAAAAGTTCGCATAAAATAAAGAAAAGTAGCACCTTTCTTTAGAGCATATAGCAGAAGTGAAGTAATAACATAGTTCCTTGGACTATCGAAACCTATCATATAAAAATGGCAAAATACATCGACAGACCATTAAACTTGTGGAACACTTCAACCAGACCTTTATTGTGTCATTTAGACACAATATGCTAGCAAGGTAAGTGTTTTCACATTTTTCAAGCGCGTAAAGTCATCCAAAATAAAAAATCTCCACATATTTCGAGTCGGAAAATGTATAGCTTATGCCGGAAAATTTTCCGGTCATCTTCTTAACCCAAATTGTTTTACGATTTATTCATACTATTACTACTGTATGTATGTATCCTCCTTTAGATCTGCGCACTACCACCTTTAAAGTTGGCCGCCATCATAAACTTTTCATTTTCCTTCTCATTTTTAAGCTCTGATTGACGCTGCAATGATGGCCGGAAAAGTAGCAGCCCCACTAGCTGCCTACCTCATCTTTTCTATTTATCTTCCACCATGTGAGCAACCATAGGAAGGCACAAACAAGAACTGTGGCAAGAGCCCTCCCATTTCCACTCGTCCGGCGAAACTTCATTTTTCCAAACGAAGTTTCGCGTTTTGCTCAACAATTAAATTTTGTGACTTGAATCTTAATTCTTAATCTTAACCAGATGCGGCTAGATTCGAGCAGATCTGAACGGAAATAACAAGTTTTGGCGACCCTTATGTGTTGGTGTCTTCTTCTCCTCGTTTTTTCTTTTCATTTTTGT
The DNA here is from genome assembly GCA_005239495.1 of Nicotiana undulata. Classification (NCBI taxonomy): domain Eukaryota; kingdom Viridiplantae; phylum Streptophyta; class Magnoliopsida; order Solanales; family Solanaceae; genus Nicotiana; species Nicotiana undulata. The sequence goes on from ML241946.1 coordinate 12,887, forward strand.
CTACAGATTATAGATCTAAAAACATATGGTGAAACTCCACCATTATTTAATCTGGTCAAGATTTTTTTTTCCGACGACTTTGTGGTTTAGTCGAATTTTGGTGTTTCTGTTCGTTGGTTGTTATGAATAAGCCCTATTTTTTTGTCATTTACGTTGGATCTAATTTCACTACTCTCAACTATTGTCATTTTGTTCTGTTTTGCTCCCTTCGTTTGCTGCTCTTGTTTGTTTGCTAATGATTTTATTGGTAATGTATTCCTTCTGTTTTATTCGTTTGCTGCTGCGTTTTGGAAAAGAAATGGCCGAAATTTAATTTTTCCGGTGAGGGGTCGTTGGGAAGATGACGACGAGTGGGGTTAAGTTAAATCTATGTGTCCTCGTCATATTTGTCACTTTGGTGTGTGAATTACACGCACCTTTTGTGTTAGGGTGCCTATGAATTTTGTGCCCAAATGACACATTTAAGATGTAATTGGAGTGTTCAAATGGAACAGACTTAAGATGGAGTGTCTAAGTGAAAAGTGAAGACAACTTTAAGGGGCTATCGATGTATTTTGCCTATATAAATACCTGAACAGCACAGATGAAGGATGAATATAAACTTCTTGAGAAGTTCTGACAGTCTTGTACATCCCATTGTGACTGAATGGCTGTTTCCAAGACGAGCAACACATGTTATCAAATAGACTCAGATAAAAAAATATGAGGTAGAAAAAAGACTCAAAATGGAAAGAGTGTGCCCTTTAAGACAAATATAAGGAAGAGACAAGTATCAAATCTCATACTCACTTCTAAACGGGAAGCATTGGCAAAAAAACCTGCCGTAACTGCCTTCCTTACTGCCTGCAAAATGACTAATTTTAGCTATGCCTATTACATCATAAGCCCTTCAATGACGGAAAGAATTGCTCCACAAAATCTTTTAAACTAATCTTTAAAAAAAAAAATTATGCTGCTATCAAGAAAGAGACCAAGCTGCAATAGCTAAGCCCGAGAATAAATCTTTAATTAGAGCCCTTAGCGGCATGTGTAGCACTTCTTAGATGGCCTTTTGGTGGTGGAAAAGAATGCTTCAGGCAACAATATTCATTCAATGGTCTTGAAGACATAATTAAGAAAATAAAAGTGTACTCTCTAAAAGCTTATTATAGATGAGATTGTTACATACTTCAACATGATATTAGAGTAAGTAGAGGTTCGAGTCTTATCACCCATTATTAAAACAACTTTCACATGCTTAGCCCCCACGTGAGGGGCATGTTGAAGACATAATTAAGAAAATAAAAGTGTGTTCTTTCTAAAAACTTAAACTTTTAGATGAGATGGTCACACACTTAAAAAAATGATAAGCGAGCAATCAGTTTTAAAACACGGGCAACTGCTCCATGGTCTGTTGAATGCTATTGACATTAACAACCGCGTCAGCAAATTAAGTTACCTGCATATCCCCTTCGCAAGATTTCAATCCTATGCCCAACCGTTGTGTAATCCTTTTCAGTTGTTCCCTAACTTCAATTACTTTTCTCTGCATAGAGATGTAGTGGGAAAAAGATCAAGGATGTCATGGGGGGCACCTCAAAACCCAAACAATGGATAGTGCATAAAACACTGTTAATAATTTATATAAAAAAAAAAGAGAGAGAAAACATCCAAATGCATCAAAATCATGCCTTGGAAGTTGTGGATTAGGACTTACCATGGCATGATAATTTACAAAATTCTTGTGACACCACTTCGAAGATTTATTAGACTGAATGAATCCTTTATACACATTTAAGAACGTGACATGGTCTCCCTGCAAAAGTACAGCAAAGTGAGTCGAGGGGGTACTTGTTGAGTCTTCTTCCAGTAAAAAATTCATGTGAATTCCAAAAAGAATTGCACATTTATATATTTCCTTAATAAAATGTTTTTATAGTCACACAAATGTTACGACAGGTTTAAAGCCACAAGTTTCAAAAGCATTATAGTCAAACAAATATTATGAGATAGTTAAAATCACAAATTTCAAAAGTCTTCCTTCTTTTCTTAAATTTCGTGCCGAGTCAAACTTTTACAAATAGATTAAAATGGATGGAGTAAATAAATAGAAACAAATCCAGAGATCCAACTAAGGATGAGACAGTCAATTGGGATGAATCAAAACAGAACGGATGAAAAATACAAAGATTGTGTTTTTACTTGGCGAAATTCCCAGGAAGGACAGACTTCTATTATTATTGCAACAAGAGGAAAATAAAAAAATTAAAGGTGATAGTTAAGCAGGATAAAAGCGGAAAATAAAAAAATTAGCCTCTTCTGTACATTGTGTGACTTATTTAAATTCTAAAGTTTAATTAAGCCAACGATGTCTAAACTGGCATGAACTAGTAAACGCACGAAATCTTGTCAATGGGTTTTCAATTGAATTATATAAAACTTCCCTGTCAACTTCTTAACTGTTCAAATCACAACTAAATATAAAGACAAACAATGTCACTCAAATGCAAGTTGCCGAAGGTGCACTTCATCATGTACTTTTAGTATACAAGTAAATTGTTACTGAGGTGAACTTAGTAAGCAAAAAGAAAAAACGAAAAACCTCGGCAGCTGCAAATCTCAACTTTGCTTCATCCAACTCCTTCTGCACTCCTCTAACAGGAATCCAAATAGACTGCATAAATACCAATATGTTGGTCTAAAAAAGACACAAGTCATGTTTTATTGCTAAATCAATTAGGGTTGGAAAGAAGAGGTTTCACCTGTATGGAGAGCGTAGCAGCAATGGTTATTATTTCCTCAGTACATCCTAACTCACAAGAAGCCAAGATCATTTTAGATATTAATGGGTCCTATACAAAATACAGGTTTTAGAAAGTGAATGGATAGAACATTTCTAAATCCATGAATTGATTTAGACATGAAATGAAGAGTCACATTGCATAATTGTAATGCACCGAGAGACTTTCAGTAATGCATCAAGCATCTAGTTTATCAACTTCCTATTGATCTCACACCTATGGCACTCGACAACACAGAATGCATCAGTATAAGAGAGCTATTTATAGCAGGCAGCATAAGTTTTCTTTGAGGGAAACTGGTATCTATTAGTTAAGATTTTGACGTTAAAGAAGAAAAGGAATAAAGTCCAGAATTTATCTTCCAATTGCTAATGGGAACGATAGACTACAAAGGAAAAAGAGGTAGCGTTGCAGTTTCAGCAATTTGCCTCAACAGCAGCAGCTGACTAAAAATATTCATACTTAAAATATCTAACTAACAGCCCTAAAGCAAAGGCTTCTACAAAATTGAATCTCGATTGGCTCCCTCCCTCCCTCCCTCCCTACAAATATTCATACTTTAAATATCTAACTAACAGCCCTAAAGCAAAGGCTTCTACAAAATTGAATCTCGATTCCCTCCCTCCCTCCCTCCCTCAATATTGAATCTCAGTGTCTATCACGAGTCTACTTATTATTGTTAGAGATATGTATATCCACATAAGAATAAGCATGAAATTCTGGAAAATGGTGCCAGTAGTAATTTTTTGGTGTATCTGGAAAGAAAGAAACCGAAGGTGTTTTGATGGCATTTCAACTCCAATCTACTCCTTCAAGACTGTGTTAATCTGCTCAGTTGGAACTACTCACCCCTGTTAACAGCTGATATTTTTGTGGATTTTATTAGCTACCTGATAGTAGCATAGGCTTTTGTACTAGAGCTGATTATCCAATCACTTTTGTACTCTTTGCATCTTCTTGATGTCTTCTAATGAATATAATTTACTTCATCAAAAAAAAAATTAGATAACCTTAGTTTTTAGAGAATCCCGACTTTTTAGTATTGGAATGAAATCAAGCTCAATAAGAGTGGAATGACAATAAATAATTTATGTAGATGACCTCAACTAGCATGGGTGTGAAGCGTAGACCATAATAGATTGATTTGGTAGTTATTTTCAATGATCATAGTGAAATTAACGGAATAGAGAAAGGCAACAATAAGTTGCCATAACATTTACTCCTAAGTACAGGGCATGGTTTGGGTCCACTCATGTCGATAGATGATGATGATGATGAGACCTATGCAACTTGCCCTCCATACTTTACCTAGTCCCTTGCTATTTTTTTTTTATAATGGTGGTGTTTAGTTTACTCTAGATACCCGCTACCTTCCACCAACACAGTTATAGGGGTAATTTTGCCCACCAAGACTTAGGCAAATAGGAAAAAGTCACCTAGCCTTTTTTGCCTCTGTTGGGATTTGAACCCGGGTCTCCTATGATTCTCATCTCATTTCATTGACCGCTAGGCCACACCCTTAGGTGCTACTTTACTTTTTATAAATGCGTAAATATTCCTTGCTCGTTACTCTTGTATGATCGATTCCTTTTATTAGTGAATGGGGGGAGAGAGGTAGTGTTTGGTGAGAAGTGTCATAAAAGGCTAATAGAATTGTAAATTTGATGGGAAGAATCCAACTTGCAAGTAATATTACTAGAACTGAAAAAAGGTTTGCTGAACACCAAATAAGAAACACGTGAGGAAATTTTATGGTGCATATGAGATGGCCGATTAGAAACATACCAGTGGAAACTCAGTGTCTATCACGAGTCTACTTATTATTATTAGAGATATGTATATCCACATAAGAATAAGCATGACATTCTGGAAAATGGTGCCAGTAGTAATTTTTTGGTGTATCTGGAAAGAAAGAAACCGAAGGTGTTTTGATGGCATTTCAACTCCAATCTACTCCTTCAAGACTGTGTTAATCTGCTCAGTTGGAACTATCTCACCCCTGTTAACAGCTGATATTTTTGTGGATTTTATTAGCTCCCTGATAGTAGCATAGGCTTTTGTACTAGAGCTGATTATCCAATCACTTTTGTACTCTTTGCATCTTCTTGATGTCTTCTAATGAATATAATTTACTTCATCCAAAAAAAAATTAGATAACCTTAGTTTTTAGAGAATCCCGACTTTTTAGTATTGGAATGAAATCAAGCTCAATAAGAGTGGAATGACAATAAATAATTTATGTAGATGACCTCAACTAGCATGGGTGTGAAGCGTAGACCATAATAGATTGATTTGGTAGTTATTTTCAATGATCATAGTGAAATTAACGGAATAGAGAAAGGCAACAATAAGTTGCCATAACATTTACTCCCAAGTACAGGGCATGGTTTGGGTCCACTCATGTCGATAGATGATGATGATGATGAGACCTATGCAACTTGCCCTCCATACTTTACCTAGTCCCTTGCTATTCTTTTTTATAATGGTGGTGTTTAGTTTACTCTAGATACCCGCTACCTTCCACCAACACAGTTATAGGGGTAACTTTGCCCACCAAGACTTAGGCAAATAGGAAAAAGTCACCTAGCCTTTTTTGCCTCTGTTGGGATTTGAACCCGGGTCTCCTATGATTCTCATCTCATTTCATTGACCGCTAGGCCACACCCTTAGGTGCTACTTTACTTTTTATAAATGCGTAAATATTCCTTGCTCGTTACTCTTGTATGATCGATTCCTTTTATTAGTGAATGGGGGGAGAGAGGTAGTGTTTGGTGAGAAGTGTCATAAAAGGCTAATAGAATTGTAAATTTGATGNATTACTCTTGTATGATGGATTCCTTTTATTAGTGAATGGGGGAGAGAGGTAGTGTTTGGTGAGAAGTGTCATAAAAGGCTAATAGAATTGTAAATTTGATGGGAAGAATCCAACTTGCAAGTAATATTACTAGAACTGAAAAAAGGTTTGCTGAACACCAAATAAGAAACACGTGAGGAAATTTTATGGTGCATATGAGATGGCCGATTAGAAACATACCAGTGGAAACTCAGTGTCTATCACGAGTCTACTTATTATTATTAGAGATATGTATATCCACATAAGAATAAGCATGACATTCTGGAAAATGGTGCCAGTAGTAATTTTTTGGTGTATCTGGAAAGAAAGAAACCGAAGGTGTTTTGATGGCATTTCAACTCCAATCTACTCCTTCAAGACTGTGTTAATCTGCTCAGTTGGAACTATCTCACCCCTGTTAACAGCTGATATTTTTGTGGATTTTATTAGCTCCCTGATAGTAGCATAGGCTTTTGTACTAGAGCTGATTATCCAATCACTTTTGTACTCTTTGCATCTTCTTGATGTCTTCTAATGAATATAATTTACTTCATCCAAAAAAAAATTAGATAACCTTAGTTTTTAGAGAATCCCGACTTTTTAGTATTGGAATGAAATCAAGCTCAATAAGAGTGGAATGACAATAAATAATTTATGTAGATGACCTCAACTAGCATGGGTGTGAAGCGTAGACCATAATAGATTGATTTGGTAGTTATTTTCAATGATCATAGTGAAATTAACGGAATAGAGAAAGGCAACAATAAGTTGCCATAACATTTACTCCCAAGTACAGGGCATGGTTTGGGTCCACTCATGTCGATAGATGATGATGATGATGAGACCTATGCAACTTGCCCTCCATACTTTACCTAGTCCCTTGCTATTCTTTTTTATAATGGTGGTGTTTAGTTTACTCTAGATACCCGCTACCTTCCACCAACACAGTTATAGGGGTAACTTTGCCCACCAAGACTTAGGCAAATAGGAAAAAGTCACCTAGCCTTTTTTGCCTCTGTTGGGATTTGAACCCGGGTCTCCTATGATTCTCATCTCATTTCATTGACCGCTAGGCCACACCCTTAGGTGCTACTTTACTTTTTATAAATGCGTAAATATTCCTTGCTCGTTACTCTTGTATGATCGATTCCTTTTATTAGTGAATGGGGGGAGAGAGGTAGTGTTTGGTGAGAAGTGTCATAAAAGGCTAATAGAATTGTAAATTTGATGGGAAGAATCCAACTTGCAAGTAATATTACTAGAACTGAAAAAAGGTTTGCTGAACACCAAATAAGAAACACGTGAGGAAATTTTATGGTGCATATGAGATGGCCGATTAGAAACATACCAGTGGAAACTCTGCAACTTGAAACCCAGTAGGTGAAGTAAGTTTGGCATCGTCATCTAATACTCCAAGTGAGTACAGTATTTCAAGTGCTCTTATCATCGCTTCAGGTGATGGAGATGCTGGCCAATCAAAACCCAAGACATTATCAATACCTAAGGCCTTCAACTGGGACATTGAACAGAAATGATGTTAGCTAATATCCAAGACACATCCTGACAGGCTGAAGTAATAGGATGAGACTTGGATTTGAAGATTTGACTCTACAAAGGAGATAAAAAGATGAAAATCATAGTAAAGGCAACATAACAATACCCAAACATGCCCTACGTAAAGAAAGAGAAAGTTGAGTAGTTGATACTAGAACATTTACTAGAAATTTAAAGATGCAACGGTTAGGAGTACGATTAAGCAACCAAAAGAATATTCCATATTCAATTTTTATAACAGAGATTACAAATATGATACATCTAAGATGAACCATTTGATATATCACTAAATCTAGCATTCCATTTTTAAGCTGTTAGTTTCGGCTAGAACCCGTTAAAGCTAACATGAATGGTAAGACTTACCCTTACATAACTGAATGGTTCTCTTGACTGGATTAGCCAATTACCCCCCGTTGAACTACTGACACTTCATGACTGAGCAAATTTTGGTGGTCTTATAAAAAAATAGGCATAAAAGGAAATTTCAGCATTCATGAACCAAAGTGTTTATTTGCTTCTTGGAAGTCAGATATTGAGTCACATCAAAGCACGGAGAAAGAAGATTAACAAGAAGGACGACCTTTGCAATGAAGAAAAGAAAGAAAGAACAGAAAATACTTGATATTGAGCATAAAAGCTCTTGCACATTGGGGAAAATCTGCGGATAGTGGTCTCATTTCCTTCCAACCTTTCATTTTTGTTGGAAGATTGAGAAAAATGAGGAAAATAAAGCTTTAGTTCCTAAATAATAGCATCAAATATAAAAAGAAAAAACACATCAGGCATGAAATTTGCTCCCGGGGCTTTGGTCTAGTGGTAAGAGCGCAACACGTGATATGTGAGTTAGGCGCATGTCATGGGTTTGAACCATGTCGCAGACAAAGCCCTAGTATTTAAGTGGAGGGTAGAGGGGCGAGCCCATTATCCACCGAGTTTCAAACTGAGCACCATTGATCCTCGGCGATTTCTCGGATGTAAGAAGAAGAAAAAAGAAAAAAAAAATGAAATTTTTCCAAGGCAGATGATTTACCCAGCTTCCCTAATAAGGTCATATTTACAGCTCCACGCCTCAGGAAAAAGTCATAGCGGAAAAGCAGGGCACTAGCATCTTCTTGTTCAAGAAAAGCATACCTGGATGACACAGGAAACAAGGTTTGATCTCTGTATCTCGGGTATTCCCACAATAGACATCTCACTGGCAAAATAATCTTCTGTGTAGAGCCTGAACAGGAAAATAGAAGAGTCAGCAATTATATTTCTTAAATGGAAAGGTATTTATAAACATTCCAGGACTAGAGACAAATTAAGAATTTACTACTTCCTAATTAAACATAGCCATTTAACAACAGAATTAATGACATGAATAAGGTGATTTTATTCACCAACTCAGATCCATGATAGAAGGAAAAAACAGTAGGATGTTAGTTCATTAAATTAGGATAAAATATGCTATATGGTTTGAATTAACAATATCAGGAAAAGTTAAACCGAATAACTCATTGAGTTTGGAATTTAATACATGAATTGTTTCACATGCAGTAAAGTGAGATGATAGATTTTTTTTTAGTTTATTTACATGTTGATTAGCACAAGAATGATTGTTACATACATAATATGTATTCCGTGTCAGCAATGCAAAGATTAATTAGGCCCAAACCAAACTGGAGATATGATATAACAATTTGGAACTTAGGGAGCGTTAAGCTTTGGAGAAATCAATTATTATATAATGATATGTATCTTTCATGGTGATTCTAAGGGTGAGTTTCTCATTATTATATGTGGTAAGGCACCTACCTAAAACACTTCCCAGGTCGAACTCTTCCAGCTCTACCAGCCCTTTGTCGAGCAGATGCCTTTGATATTGGTGCCACTACCAAATTCTCAATGTCTGAAATCTGATGTAGAACAGTTCCAAAATGAAAATGCAATATCAGGCATGTCATGCATACATTGAATTATCTTTTCGTTCGTGTAAATTGCATTCTTTATGCCGTAATTACCAGAAACCGAAGCAACAGAATTGAGGAAAGCTCAATACAAAAAAATATAGATAGTTTTCCTCAGAAGAAGCTAGAGTCCAACATATAGAACATGATGCTTCATAGTGACAAATTAAATTATCTTCCACATTTGATCATTAAAAGCATGTTTTGAGCATTCATCCAGATAGGAGCAAAGTGACCAACAGGAAGACTGAGGGGGCTTAGGGATAAAAAATTCAAGCTTACACAAACAAACTTATCATACAAGTTTCTATGAAGATACAGACAGGAGTAATGATGTGGAAACAGGTAATGCATGTAAAATATGACAATACTGATTCTTGGTGCACAAAGCTAGATAAAGACTAAGAAAATTGCGACTAAATGAGGCCCAAAACTGACGTGTGTGCAGATATTAAACAAAATAGCAGCGATGTCATCAACCACAAAAGGCTGATCAAAAGCATGGGAAAAGAGTTGAGTAAGTCAAACAGAGAGAAACAAGTACCGGGTTGTAGAACCGTTGTTTTGAGAACCCACTATCAACAACATAGACAATTCCCTGAACGCAGAAAGAAAATTCTCTCAGGAATCAGGAATGTAATGAAGACAAACCTAATAACATGTATGCCTCACAGATTTTGATCCCAAAGTTTCAGATTTATACCTCTAAAGTCAATGATGTCTCAGCAATATTCGTTGAAAATATCACTTTTCTTTTTCCTCTAGGAGTAGGGGAAAACACAAGATCCTGTAATCAAGAAAAAACAGAACTATTTGGTGAAAAGTTCAACAAATCTTAACCTAAAAACTGCATGATGCATTACCCCACCTGATCTGCTCGAGGAAGTCCCGAGTATAGTGGCACAGCAACCAGTCCTGCAAGAAAAGTGAATCAAAAAAATTGGTATGTATCCTTTTTTTATTTTCTTTGTTTTGAGAAAAGGCATTGTATTTATCTACAACCACTTTTCTATTATTTGTTCGCACTTAGCAGTACTATTAACACACAGCAATAGCTAAGGGAATTATTCAGTACCTTGCTTCCCACTACTTTGGGCTTCTTCGGTGAGCAATTGTATTGCAGCATCAATATCATCTTGACCAGTGAGAAACACCAAGATATCTCCCGTCCGCTCCTATAAGTATAATTGAAGAGCCATAAGTCAACTGCTGTATGATAGTACATTAAGAATCAAATAAGAGACAAATTGTAGGAAAGTTATCCAGATGAACTCAAATATAAATTATTAGACTAGGCAGAAATTTTGAGACATCAAGAATTTCAATCATTATCTCATTCAAAGACATCTACTCTAGGAAGCCACATGGAACACATTGCGGACAAATGAAACAGGAACACGAAGCATAATACTCAGTTGTGTTTCTGCACCAAAATATGTCTGAATAGGCCAACCCCCTAAACTTAAATGGGTCTTTGGAAATTTATTTACCATGCGCTTGCAAATTTGCCTCAAATTTACATTTGACCATGATGTGGCCAAATAGATCAAAGAAGTCATGCTTTGGTGTGTACCTGGTCATGGATCGACAACACTGTAGAAATAACGGCCCGAACATAATCAGAAACAGGATCATCAACATAGAATATCTCCACATTAAATCCCCTACCCTGGAAGATCACAGTGTAAAAAGATGATATCAGTAATGTTGCAAATCAACCAGAGAAAATCCCCAACGGAATCCGCTACCTAGATGTTTCACGGAATACGTAATGATTCTATAGTCATGTTGTAACTCAAAGTGATCCAGTTAATCAACTTTATTGATTTTTTGCTGTGCAGACAAGCAAAGAGTAGTTGTATCACAAATCCACATACCTCAACTGACAGAATAGCAGGTTCTCTTGTTGGTCCTTGCTCCTGCTCTCGTCGTTTTTTGCTAATATTTTGTCACATATAAAAGTTTTAGTGCACACTAAACCTAGATACTAAAAGAAGATAGGTGGCTGTTTATGAAAACACAATTACTCTTTTCTGGAACGAAATAATATGATGCTGAAGGAAATTATGATGTATAGAAAGGGATCAAATGCTGCTAGAAAGTTGAAGCATAAAATGACAAGTGTTACTCAGAAGAGCGTGGGAATAATAGGTTTCTTACTTCATGATATTGAAGTGTCAAAGGTATCAAACTAAGAATTATGAAATTAACATTAGCAGTTCAACTAATCTACCACATGCTTCTTCAAAAGTCATTTCTATCTTTATCATAGAGTTCCTGTCTTCGTTCTCAATAGCATGGGTAAGATCCTAAGCACACAGACAGAGGCAGGAAACGTCATTCACTAATTTACCAACTAACTAGCACTATGAAGTTTCATATATCTTAAAGTAGAGATATATGAAACAAAGATAGCAAAGAGAAATCAGCTGTTGGGATTGTCTTCTCAACTAAAATTGCATCAACGGAAAGCAGGTAGGAGATTTGGACTTTTGACTTTTGAGTATAGAATTATAAAGCTTCAGTAAACACTCATCACAAGAATAACAAACCTGGTATTAAAGAAAGCAGCCATTGATTTTGCTTCAATCGTAGCCGATGATATTATAATACGTAGCTCAGGACGACGCCTTTGAATCTAAATTTTGTGGAAGCCACAGGAAACAATAACATTTTGAGAGAGACGAAATAAAATAAGTGCACTCAGACGATAAGATAATACGACAACCAGTCTAGAGTACTTGGTGATCAACCTTTTTCAGTAGTCCCAATAAGATGTCCGTCGAGAGGGACCTTTCGTGGGCTTCATCCACCATTATCACACTGTATGATTAAAAAGACAAATTACTGTCTACGATTTTCTCCTTCCAGTAGACATTTTCAATATCTATTTGAAATAGAAAGTGGATTAATTTGATAAGCCTCCTGAGTTCTGGGGGGGGGAAATCAGGGTACTTCAGTTTTAAGAGAGCCTTCAAGAACAGATGAGCGAATTTTTTCTTTATATTTCTTCATGAATTTATATATTTTCACCCAATTTTACCAGCTCAGGTTTTGAAGAAATGCTAGCTCAGAGTTGAGTGTTGTCAAAGGAAATAGGCATAATAAAGCGCCAAGTGTCTACTGGAACTTCAAGCGCAGCCCATTAAAATATAAGCATAGCAAAAAAGACGTAGAAAAAAAATATATATAGAGAGAGAGACACACACAAAAAAACATTTAATGCAAAAAATGATAATTAAAAAACAACAAAGAATCATTTGGACTAAGAATTTGAAATTTTTGCAACCGGGTGAGACATGTTGTCATAGATTTTGCCCCCGGGGCTTTAGTCTAGTGATAAGAGCACAATACATGATGTGTGGTTAAGCAAACGTCACGGTTTCGAGCCCTGCCACAGATAAAACCCTAGTATTTAAGTGGAGAAGGGTAAAGGGGTGGACTGATTACGCACCAAGTTTCGAACCGTGCGCAACTGGCCTCAGTGATTTCTCAATTTTCAAAAAAAACATTTGGAATTTATGATTTTGAAGTAAGAATGCAATTTTAAGTTGATACAGAATGGTGAAAAAATTTCTTATATTAAATTTCTAATCACTAACCTTGTCATCCATTATGCTTCCTCAACAATTAAAATATCACTTTGTGAGGGAGGCGGCGAGGGAGGTGCTAGGGGTATCGAAGGGTTATAATGGTGGTGGAATGATGTAGTCCAAGGTAAAGTGGAGGCGAAGAAGGCAGCGTATGCGATGTTGGCAGGGAGCACCAGCGAGGAGGAGAGGAGAGAGAACATAGAGAGGTACAGGGTGGCGAGGAAGGAGGCGAAGCTGGCGGTCACGGAGGCCAAGAATGCGGCGTTTGGTCGTCTGTATGAGGAATTGGGGAAAAAAGGCGGAGACAGGAAGTTATTTTGGCTGGCTAAAGCGAGGGGGAGGAAAGCCCGGGACCTAGACCAAGTAAGGTGCATCAAGGACAAGGATGGTCGGGTATAGATGGAGGAGTCTCAGATTAAGCAGAGATGGCAGTCGTACTTCCGAGGTCTTCTTAACGAGGAGGGGGATCGGGAAATTGAGTTGGGGGTCTTGGGGCATTCGGAGAGTCTCCGAGACTACGGGTTTTGCAGGCGCATTAGGGTGGAGGAGGTAGTGGGGGCTTTGCGTAAGATGAGTAGGGGTAGAGCGACCGGGCCGGACGAAATTTCGGTTGAGTTCTGGAAGTTTGTGGGGAGAGCAGGAATGGAGTGGTTGAAGGGGTTGTTCAATGTTATTTTTAGGACGAAGAAGATGTCGAAGGAGTGGAGATGGAGCACAGTGGTGCCGTTGTACAAGAACAAAGGCGATATTCAGTGTTGTAACAACTATAGGGGTATCAAGTTACTAAGCCATACTATGAAAGTCTGGGAAAGGGTGGTTGAGGCGAGGGTGAGGAGGACGGCGTCGATATCCGACAACCAGTTTGGGTTCATGCCGGGTCGATCCACCACGGAAGCAATCCACCTTATTAGGAGGCTGGTGGAACAATTCAGGGATAAGAGGAAGGATCTGCGCATGGTGTTTATCGACTTAGAAAAAGCATATGACAAGGTCCCTAGGAAGGTGCTCTGGAGATGTCTTGAGGCTAAGGGCGTGTCGGTCGCCTACATAAGAGCGATCAAGGACATGTATGATGGAGCTAAGACTAACGTTAGGACTGTGGGAGGCGACTCGGAGTATTTCCCGGTTGTTATGGGTTTACACCAAGGCTCCGCGCTTAGCCCATTTTATTTGCCTTGGTGATGGATGCACTGACACACCATATCCAAGGGGATGTGCCATGGTGTATGTTATTTGCGGATGACATAGTCCTGATTGATGAAACGAGGGATGGTGTTAACGCGAGGCTGGAGGTCTGGAGACAAACCCTTGAGTCTAAGGGTTTCATATTGAGCAGGTCTAAGACTGAGTATCTGGAGTGCAAGTTTAGCGCTGAGGCGAGTGAGGTAGGTGGGGATGTGAGGTTTGGATCTCAGGTCATCCCCAAGAGAGATAGCTTCAAGTATCTCGGGTCGGTGATTCAGGGGGACGGGGAGACTAACGAGGACGTCACCAGTCGTATAGGGGCGGGATGGACGAAGTGGAGGCTTGCATCTGGAGTTTTGTGTGACAAGAAAGTGCCACCGAAACTTAAAGGTAAGTTTTATAGAGTTGTGGTTAGACCGGTCATGTTGTATGGGGCAGAGTGTTGGCCGGTTAAGAATTCCCACATCCAGAGGATGAAGGTAGCAGAGATCAGAATGCTTAGGTGGATGTGCGGGCACACTAGGATAGATAGGATTAGGAATGAAGATATTCCGGAGAAAGTAGGCGTGGCTCCAATGGATGATAAGATGCAGGAGGCGAGGCTCGGATAGTTCGGGCACGTGCGGAGGAGGAGCATTGATGCCCCGGTGAGAAGGTGCGAGCAGTTGGCGGTAGTGGGTTCGAGGAGAGGTAAAGGGCGGCCGAAAGAATTGGGGAGAGGTGATTAGGCAGGACATGGCGAGACTACAGATCTCTGAGGACATGGCCTTTGATAGGAAGGTCTGGAGGTCAAGCATCAGGGTTGTAGGATAGGGGGTAGTAGAGCTTTTCACCCTTCAGTCCAGGGGTGGGGCGGGTTTGGATAGTGTTGATCTTGGAGGGCCTGAGGTCTATGTTGCTATTGTTATTGCATGTCATTTATCTTATTGTCTTTATGCTATGCCACTATTTTCACGATTTCTGTTAGAGTTACTAATGATTTGTCCTTTTGTGTTTATTTTGTCTCCCTGAGTCGAGGGTCTATTGGAAACAGCCCCCTGCCCCTATCAGGGTAGGGGTAAGGCATACGTACGGACTACCCTCCCCTGACCCCACTTTGTGGGACTATACTAGGTAGTTGTTGTTGTTGTTTGTCAGCTATGTTACTGGTTAAGTATTTCCCTTTTCAACATAGCACTTGTGAGCCACTCACGCACAAATTTTAGCACCTTCATATCTGAAATAATGTGTTAAATAAGCGAGACAAACACCCAACCAGCATTGCACCCAACTTCAGGTCTTAACCATGCTTCAGGTAGACCTCTAATAACATTGTTCCTATTTGTGGTATCAATTCATCTTGCACTTGCAAATTATAGGTCTAAAGCTAGACATAACTATAAAATACCCAAAATTCACATAGGTGTAGTGTAGGGGTGGGCATAAAATCCGAAACACCGAATTCCGAACCGAACCGAATTAATTCGGTATTTCATTTTCGGTTTTTTCGGTATTTCAATCTAATTCGGTATTAAATTTTCGGTATTTCGGTTCGGTTTGCGGTATTACAATTTTAAAATTTCGGTATACCGAATATACCAACACTTTAAGGACATTTGTTTTGGACCCTACCTATATCTACCCACCCAGTGCCCAGCCGGCCAACCCAATTTAATTCCCATTCTCGTCGCCCCCCAAGCCCAACTGCCCAAGCCCAGTACTCTTAGTCTTAGGCTATTAGGTTAGGCCATTTTAATTTTTAGCAATTAGCAAATTAGGTTGAACCAACGACTCTCTCATCTTCAGTTCTTCTTCTTCACCCACGCCGCAATCCTTTCCCTGAAGGAGCCAAACCACCAGAGAACACAAATAAGTAAGTAAACACCATCTCGACATGCTTGTGCTTTCTACACTCTACAGGGAATTTTTAAATCCATTTTGTCCCCTCATATCCACTGCAAATCCCAATCAAAACGAAATAATCCGAATTACCATCAACGTAATTAAATTAAAGGGATACCTTTGTTTATCCTATATACCATAAAGTCCCTTCATTGTTATGCTATTTCACATTGGGTTAGAACCAGGCAATCAAATGTATGGCATGTGACAAAAATAGATGAAACCAATTCTTCGTATATAAATACACAAATCCATTTATGTTGTTCTCTTTGTCATCTCAATTCTTGAAACATAATATTCTTATTCTAATTCCAATTATCCCCTTTTCTTTCTTTGTGTATATAATGGCATAAACTGGAAGTTGAAAGTCTAGTATGGACTTAGTGGTTTTATATAAACATATATGAAATGGAACAGATCGAATTGTTTCCATATTGAATTTGTAAATCAGCTACTTGTGTCTCTATCTCTCCGGTTAATTCAAAGGATTGAGCAATAACTTAAAAATATCACTAACTAGAAGAATACATGCTAGTAAAAATCTCAATTATGCGTTGTAATATGTTGGTATATCAATTTGTACATTTCCATATGTCCTTCTACTTCAAATTTATTTACAAGTATATTTACATGTTTTATGTTTTCTGATATGTAAAGTTAATGTACTTCTGGTTCAGCAACATATGAGAAAGTTTCCCCTCACGGCAGTGTGGCACTACGTTTGGATTTGGCAGCATTTTAATTTTCGTTTGGTATACACATAACACAATTGAATAATTCATAAACCGAATACTTTTGCCGAAACCATACCGAACCAAAATAATAAATACTGAACCGTACCGAAATAATTTGGTAAGGTATTTGGTATATACAATTGATAAACCGAATACCGAATACCGAAATACCGAACCGAAATTCTTAAATACCGAACCGAAATACCGAATGCTCACCCCTAGTGTAGTGGGAATCACCAACGAAATAAAATATATAATGAAGCAATTGTAAATTACCGATTAACTTGAGATGTTGGTCCAATAACTTACCGATTAACTTGAGATGCTACACGAGTTGCCTACAATTCTTTTTGTGCATCCGAGTTGTGTTTGCAGCTTTTACCATCAACCCAATTAGTTTCACTGGATCAAGGCCAGAAAGCTCCCCTATGTTCTCTTACGAACCCATCCCCAATCATGTGTTGTTCCTCTCTATGGCTATAGCCATTTACTTTCAAGTCAATTACAACTACATCCCCATGTCAATGTAATGACCAAAACACAATCATCGGCAAGCTCGAAACTATAATACAATAAACTAACCAGCAAGTTTTTCTAAGTTGATCTTTTCTTCTCTTGGACAAGTAGATCTCTAAACTATCCCGAACTTGCACAAGTCAACGTGCAGACAGCTGATTCAGACACTATATTAAAAAGTGGACGAGCATATAGAGTGTCGCAGTCAAATTTAAATACAAGTGAACAATGACTTGCAAAAAACTCGCACCCGAATTCGATGGACTAACTCTCCCTCTCCCCCTCTCTCTCCTAATTTTTATATTAAATTGAAACGGATGGAGTATAAATTTACATCTATATTTACAAAGAATTAGTAGTTGCAGTATATTTTGAACTTACAATTTTGCCCCGTGTGTATATGCACGATATATGTAGATGTGTGTTTGGATTAATGTGTGTCTGTGTATGATGAATTGGACCACATTACAGGTTTATCTTAAGAACTCTGGAGAATTCATGTGGAGTAGTAAGGTGACGGCAGCATCACCATTAACTCAAGTAATGTTGTTGAAAATGTTACTCTGGTTGTCCCAATTTATGTATTATAATATCTTTTTCAATTTGTCTAAAAAATAATGTCATATTTCTTCTTATAAACTACATGCTCAGTGGCCACATAAACTGGGATTGATGAGTAACTTGAATTTTATGTTGAAACTTGAAAATTGTTTCTTGGTCAAAATGAAAGTGAGAGGTCTAATGGGGTGTTGACTATCTTTGAGATCTCGTTGATTGATTTACATGCTCTTGAGCAGGCATTCAGGCTGAGTAGCTATTTCTCGTCCACTTTTTAATACGGTGTCGGAATCAGCTAACTGCACGTTGACTTGTGCAAGCATGAGATAATTAAGAGATCAACTCGTCCAAGAGAAGGAAAAGATCAACATAGAAAAACTTGATAGTTAGTTTATTATATTAAAGTTTTGAACGAACCGCGGATCATATTGTAGTCATTACATTGGTACGAGGATGAAGTTGTAATTGACTTGAAAGTAAAAGGGTTATAGGCGTATAGCAATAGAGAGAACACAGGATTAAGGATGGATTCGTGGGAGAACATAGGGGAGCTTTCTTGCCTTGATCTAGTGAAACTAATTGGGATGATCGTAAAAGCTGCAAATACAGCTTGGATGCACAAAAAGAATTGCAAGCAACGGGTGCAGCATCTCAAGTTAATCGGTAATCTATTAGAGCAGCTACAAATTGCAGAACTTAAGAAGTATCCTGAAACTCGAGAGCCATTGAACAACTTCAAGACGCATTGAGGAGGTCTTACATGTTGGTCAATAGTTGCTAGGATGGGAGCTATCTTTATTTGTTGGCTATAGGATGAAACATTGTTAACCAGTTCCGCAAAGCTCAGGACGAGATCGGCCAATATTTGAAGATCATCCCTCTTTTCACTTTGGTGGATAATGCTCGATTCAGAGCAATAAAACTTTGCTCTCTTTATCTATAGCGCTAGACTGTTATCTTTACAATTGCTTCATTATCTATTTTATTTCGTTGGTGACCCCCCACACCTATGTGTTTGTTCTTACTTATATAATCTAGATGATCAATCTTAATAGCATTCAATTGCCTTTATGGAACCTCAACTTGGCTACAACATTTGTAGCTCCTTATCGTTGGAAGAATAATGAATAGTCTAAACAGCAAAACACGTATAACATTGTACGTCAAGTCTCAACTTTTACAATCTTATACTGATCAAGTCCAAGAGCCTGGCACCACATGCATGATAAAAGGATATATATATATATGCAAGTCCACTAATAAAGGCGAGTGTCCAAAGATGACATAATGCAGTAAGTTGACCCGCTAAAAAGAGAAAAGTGGGTGCACAATTCTGAACCTCTCAACAAGCCAAAAGCAAATGAAAGCTCCCAACTTCTGCACATTGTCTTTACATCACAAATAGAGTAACCAACCAATTTCTTCTCAGCCTACCAAACAGATACTTTTCTTCAATCAGAAGCCAAAGTGTCACAAGTCTGCTTACATAATACTCTATCTTGTGATGTCCTCCTCGCCTGATCGAGGCGGCAGTTTAGTTAGAAAATGCAACAGACGGGAAAGTAGGACCAATGTTTCTGTGGATTGAGGTAGACCTCACGTACCCATCCAACTCCCATCAAGCTCTCTATCAGTTGAGTCCGTTCACCTTAACATCTTTAAAACTAACACATCTCTCAGGATGAGCATCCAAAAAATGAAGCAGTCAAGGCTTTAGGTGAAACCGAACATAGGAAACATGTCCATAAAGCAACAACAGAAATATGTTCAGCAAATTCGTAAGTTGGTTACGGAGAGCATTAAATGCTCTCAGGCACAGGTTCCTAAGTAAGTAGTATCTTCCAATCTACGAATCTGACCTTCATCTTTCTGACGACTTTCACCACTGGAGAAAGTGAGTTTTTCCATTCACATCCCGTGATCGAGTAAAAACTAGTTTAAACATATATGTTACTTCATTGTGTTGTTACCTCTCAACTGGGGCACATGTTTTTACATGTTTTTGAGTATTGTCCGAATGAATTGTGTCATGCCAAAAGATAAAATAGGGTGTTTGGATTGGCTTATTTTAAGTGCTTATTGACTTTTAAGCCCTTTTTCAGTTTTTGTTGTGTTTGGCAATGATAAAAAGTGCTTTAAAGCACTTACTTTTAATTTTAGGCATGAAAATTACAAAAATAAGCAAAAAGTCGGGTATTACCAGCTTATGGCTTTTAGCTTATAAGCTACTATTTAAAAGCCAATCCAAACACCTCTAGACCTCTTGAGATGTTGGGTTGGTGTGACAGGTGGAGTCAGACAGAAGAAATGGTGGCGGAAGACCCCAGCCTGCATTGGTGGACATTGGTGGACATTGGTGGACATTCTGGAACGAGAGAAACTCTGGATGTTTTGAGGATGTTAGCAACCCCGTTCACAGAATCAAAATGAACTGTTTAGTACTTTTTTTTTTTTTTTGGTGTAAAGAATGCCCTGTAAATGATAGTAAGTCCATACTTGATATCATAGAATCCTTGTAAGTTTTTGTAGCAGGGGGATCCTTTACTGTTTTTGGAATATGTATTTTGTCACTTCCATCAACACATACTTTGAGTTGTTTACTTTTATAAAATGTTACCATTCTTTTTTTAGAGAATGTAACATTTTGTATATTAATATAAAAACTTCACTGAAAATGTGAAGTCTCCCCTAATTACATAGTAGAGTGTTCATACAAAAACTAATCAAAAAAAAAAAGGACATTGTTCCTCCTAGTCCTTACAATGCATCTAGGACATCTAAGATGGATTCATGATCCTCCAATAGTTTTCCTTTACACCAAAAATAAAACAAAGCTACACATTTCATCTTTATCTTCTGGATGTTGTTGCACTTTCCTTAAAAGCATCTTTGGTTTCTCTCTTCCCATATAGTCCACCAAATACAAGCTGGGACAATTCTCCATCTCTCTTTATCTCTCGAAAGATATCCCTCTTTATTCCAACTAGTTAGAATATCGAGGATTCTTCCCGGCATTGCTCAGGGGATTCCCCTTAGACTAATGAAGACCCTTCATATCTGAGTAGAGAACTTGCAATGAAAAAAAAAGATGGTTAATTGTCTCTGCTTGCTCCCCACATAAATAACATCTAGAGCACAGTTGAAATCCTCTTTTTGTTAAGTTATCTTGTGTTAGGACTGCACCTTTTGCCCGTAACCATGTGAAGCAAGCGACCTTGTATGGAATTTTGACTTTCTATATCATCTTCATGGCCAACATCGAATTTGATTGTTTGCATGGTTGTATTCTTTGTACGCACTCCTAACTGAGAACTACCATGCCCATTCCCTTGCCACATGATAAGATCTTGGTTTGTATTGATTCCATTGAATTGTTCCAGCACCCGAACTCAGTCAATCTCCCAATCGTTTAACATTCTCCTGAAAGTGAGATCCCATCCATGTGTGGTCCAAACCTCTGCTAAAACTGCTTGTTGTTGCTGATTTATTTCGTGAATGTCAGGGGAAAGACCTTTTAGGGTTCCTTGTCCTAACCAGTTGTCATTCCAAAGAGACACTCTGCTTCCATTTCCATTCCTAAAATGTTACCATTCTCAAAGTAAAATATTCTCGAATAGCAAAATGGTTCATCACTTTTAGACTAAGTTGCTCGGACTCGGGTGCGGGTATACGATACGGGGACGGTTTCGAGTATCGGATTCGGCAAAATCTAAAATTTAAGATTCGGGGTGCGAATCCGGATATGGATACGGGTGCGGGGATACGGCTAAAAAATAATAAAAAATAGAGCTATATAATATATATTATAAGATTCAAACTTCCTAATTTTGATTGTACATTTGGACATAGTTAATTTTTCGAAATAAAATTTACATATTTAAAAATTATACAATACTACTAAGTTAAGATAAATTTGTGCAACTAGTAAATAATTACGTATAAATTAATTTTGCGCGATTAAAAAATATAAATTATTTAGCAAAAAATTAATATGCTAATAATTAATTTAGAAATTATTCCTAGTTATTGTATGAGAAAGAAATATTTGCAACTAAAAACCTTTCAATGGCACAACTCACAATTATGGAAAATAAAGGGGGCAAATGGCATATAATGGAGAATAAACGGGTTATTTACTATTATATTATATTACAATAACAAATTTACAATTAAGAGTCTTTACTCATTACGATTTACGAAAGGAACTGCAGAGTTAGGTCATCTTCCTCCCCAACTTCTCATCTTCCTCTTACAGATGCTCAAAATTACCCAATTTCTTTCAAGCTCGTACAGATCTCCATTCAAGCTCCTTCACGTCCCTTCGTCGTTCTTCCCTCATAAGAGAAAAAGAAAGCAATTTAAGGCAAAGTTCCATCTACATCTGCTGGGTCTACATGAAGTCCAAAATCAGGACATGACACTTTGATTTTTTGGCTTCTCCCACACACACAGCAGCAAATATTAGACAAAAATACTACAACATTGAAGGTATGCCATTTTCCATAACTTAAATCTGTTTAATTTTTTATTTTGAGAAATCAAAATCTCAATTTTTCTCTCAAATTTGTCGATGGACTCCGGTCAAAGCGTCCGAAGTCGGTTGACTGAATCCGGGACGTTTGCCGCTCCAGCACCCGTCCAAGTCTCGTATCGGGACGGGGACGGCACCTAAATTGAAGAGTCCGTGCAACTTAGCTTTTAGATAGAGGTGGGTGTGGTACTTATTGAGGACAAGATGCGGAAAGCGCGGCTTAGGTGGTTTGGTCATGTGAGGAGGAGGAGCACAGACGCTCCGGTGAGGAGATGTGCGAGGTTGACATTGGAGGGCCTACGGAGAGGTAGAGGTAGGCCAAAGAAGAGATGAGAAGAGGTGATTAGGCAAGACATGCCGCAGCTTCAGCTGACCGAGGACATGACCCTTGATAGGAATGTATGGAGGTCGAGGATTAGGGCAGTAGAGTAGGTAGTCTAGGGTATTCATAACAGTAGTATTGGCACACAGTCTCGCTTTCTGTTGGTAGTAGGTTTTTATGAAAAACTGTTGTTTTCTTTCATTGTTGATCATCTTCCTGTCTTGTTATTTTTATTCTGCTTTTATATGGCTTTTTGGCATTGTCCCTTGTCAATATTTTCATTAATGTGGTGCTTATGCTTTCCTGAGACGAGGGTCTATTAGAAACAGCCTCTATATCCTCACAAGGTAGGGGGTAAGGTCTGCGTACACACTACCCTCCCCAGACCCCACGATGTAGGATAATACTGGGTATGTTGTTGTTGTTGTAGTACTTTTAGATAGAGGGACGATTTGAAGTTTGTGTGATGATCCTGACTCTGCCCTTAAGCTTCTCTGAGAAGAGAAACACGTGGTTCAAATAAACACTCAGAATGCTCTAAAGCCTCATCATTCTACCCATAACAAAATAATTTAACTTCAGACTTCATCGCTAGAATCATCTGTGTTGTCTCAACTGTGTTAGAGATTCTTTAAACCTACATACTAGAAAGATTACCCCTGCAGCACATCATAAATTGCAAAGCCCGGATATGGCCGTCGAGAAATAAGTTACATGATTATGGAGCTAGATACCAAATTGGAACAGCACAGCAACTAATGAATAAAATGTGGTCCCTCTGTCACTTTTGTTGACCAACTTTGTGTTTTAGCCCATTCCAGAGCTTTGACCTCTTTCCTAGAATGGCAAGATTTTCCCTCCAACAATTCAAACGGATAACATGTTTGTCCGTAGCGGTGGTGACCGAGCTAGCTGGCACGCACCTCGACTTTTCCATTGAGTACTTGCTATCTTCCACCAGTATAAGTACAGAGTAATTCTACCTACCAAGACTTAGGCAGGTGGAAAACATCAAGAAATCACTTAGCATTTTTGTTTCTGCTAGGACTTGAACCTCGGTCTCCCTCCTATGATTTTAGTCCACTTTGTTGACCGCTAGACCATACCTTTGGGTGCAACAATTCAAACTAATATAAATTAATATTGTTTTATATTAATTCCAATTTGGTCCCCTCCAACAATTCAAAATAGTATAAAATATACTACTTTATATTAATTCCAATTTAATGTGACATATTTCCGTAATACTTCATCACTTTTTGAAATGGTAGATTATTATTGCAAGTCTTCTACCAAACACAATATTCTACTAAATAAGCCAATGTTACACTTGGACTCCGTGAAACTTAAAAGTCAAATATGGATAGACGACAACAACAACAACATATCCAGTGAAATCTCACAAGTGGGATCTGGAGAGTAGTGTGTATGCGACCTTACCCCTACCTGTAGGAGTAGAGAGGTTATTTCCGAAGACCCTCGACCCAATGAAAAATGAAAAGAAGCATAGTAACAACATCGATATAATAAGATAACGGAAGCGAAAGAAGTAACAAGTAGTAATATAACTCCACGAACAAGAAAATACAAGACTAGATACTAGTGCAACGGGTATTGGCAAAGAAATACACTCAACTACCCACGAACCCTCTATCCTAGTCCTCATTCTCCACACCCTCCGATCAAGAAAATATTGGATAGAGCGAGTAAATAATAGTAATAAAGCACCTAGATGATGAAGAAAATAGAAAAGGAGGCACAAGGCATAAAAAGCATAAACAGTACCTATACTTGCTCAATAGAGGATCATCCATCATTTCCCTCAGCAAAACTCCATCAGTAAGAAATTTGACCCTAGTTAATTCCTGTTGTACAAGAACACCCCCATTACTATTCCATTGTCAACATATTTTATCCCCCAAAAAAAACTATTCAAGGTCAACATAGTCACAAAGCAATACCAAAATAAACTTAATTCATTTCCTTGAAAAAACATTATAAGACCTAACACCTTGAAATATGCAATCCCAACAGATGTCAAAAGATATATCTGTTCTTTTGGAACTTAGGAACTCTAAAAATACCCATGATAAAGCAAAAGATTATTCCTTTATCCCAGTAAAATGGTAAGTATAAAAAAAGAGCTCCCACCTCATTTGTGATATCTTCAAATCGAATAGTATAACCAACTTCTTCACCAAGTTTAACATCCATTTCTTCGGCAACTCTTGAAGCAACTGCCTGCAAAAAGATTGAGACTTGAAAGAAATTTTTCGTATTAATCGAACCATAGACATTATGGTCTAAAAGATTATGAGCAGGATGTCTGTGTTGATCTTCAACACCATATGCTTGGGCCAACATGTGGTGCTATATTTACCAGAAGTTCACACCATCAAGCTGAACTGGTGACGCTAAGACTGGATCCAACAGAAACAAGCATAATCATCTTCACAGTTTCACAAAACAAGTTTTATGTTATGGGAAGTAGTTAGTATCCTGTTGACTTAGTAAAATCCATTCCACACTCTTTTAAGCGCAAGAACACTAACCAAAATTAGGGCACCATGTCAATATTAAACACTTTTCACTTTCTTAACCAAGAAACTTAAGTTATTACACTACAGACAACGTTAACTGTAAATACAAGTATCCAGATGGCTCTCAAAAAAAAAGTTACAAGTTCAAATATATCTGTCCCTCACAAAATGATATCAGACATACATATAACAAGACATAAAAGTTCACTCTTTAAAGAGCACTTTTCACTTTCTTAACCAAGAAACTTAAGTTATTACACTACAGACAACGTTAACTGTAAATACAAGTATCCAGATGGCTCTCAAAAAGAAAGTTACAAGTTCAAATATATCTGTCCCTCACAAAATGATATCAGACATACATATAACAAGACATAAAAGTTAACTCTTTAAAGAGCATATAGAGCTTCGTCACAGAATATCATACCTGGACTGCCAGCCTCCTTGGCTGGGTGCATGCTATCATACGCCCTCCCTCAGCCCAGCCAGCTTCTTTGAGGTACTGCACACATTAAAATGTATCAAATACCATTAAGCTTTTCAAGTTTCAAGAATAAGGATCATTTCTCCAGACGAACTAAAACGAAATGTTCATTCACATGTCCTAGACAAAGAATAAAGATACTACAACCACGGTGCCACTTGAAAGTGATATGAAAGAAAAACTGTTGTTTGGTAAAATTATTTATGATTTTTGGTTGCCAAAACTACTGAAGAATTTTACACCAAATAAGAGGAAAACAATTTGCTGCATTACGAGGCTTCTTCATTTTCCGCTTCGCTCCCACTATATATCTCTTGCTCCTACCAACATATATACATTACTTCCACTCTTTGCAACTTAAAATTATTAGTAAGTACCACCTCAGATGCTGCATAATCCCCCCAACCACTATCATGTTCCACCAAATTAATTTTCTTTTTTTTCGAATTTATTTTCAACCAACCATCGGAAATGACATAGGAAATGATCTCCTTAGATAAAAATTTCTAATATAATACTACTTTTTATGGATAAATTCGCCTATGTGAAAAGGGCTCCACTCCTAGATCAATGGAGGAGTCACATACAAGGAAGTTTGTCGGAAAATTAAAAAGGGCAGCCCGTTGCATCCCACATTCATGCAGGGTCAGGGGAAGGGTCGCGCCCCAAATGGTATGACGTAGTCAGCCTATTCTAATGCAAGCATTAGTGGCTGCTTTCACAA
Organism: Nicotiana undulata; assembly: GCA_005239495.1. Classification (NCBI taxonomy): domain Eukaryota; kingdom Viridiplantae; phylum Streptophyta; class Magnoliopsida; order Solanales; family Solanaceae; genus Nicotiana; species Nicotiana undulata. Next base: position 39,071 of record ML241946.1, read on the forward strand.
CTCGAACCCATGACCTATAGGTCACACAAAGACAACTTTACTGTTGCTCCAAAACTACCATGTATATACGGTAAAAAAATTGTATGTATATAAGTTTTTGAATCCTCTTGATACAAATGTAGCTTTTAGTGTAGTGACGAAGACGGCATTTTTTGAATCCCCTTATTAGACTTCATTACCAAGGTCCCGGATAATGGAGGAGGGTTGATGGTCAAATGCAAAATAGTCTAACTATGATGAATTATCTGATGAATACTGCATAACGGATAGTGAGGTCGCCGACTCCAACAAGATTCAGGGCTGAGACACAATTGATTAATTGAATATTTTTCTAAAGAGAACCTTTTGCATCTCATACCAAATTTAAAAAAATATCAAATGTATAGAAAACAAAGAAAAACAACCTGAGGAATTTGAGTGGTTTTGCCACTGCCAGTTTCTCCAACAATAATGGTGGTGGCATGAGTCTCCACTAAGTAAAGGATATCAGTTCTGTACTTGTACACAGGTAGCCTCTGCCTTTGCTTCTCTAAACTCCCATACCCAAATCTTGAAAATTCCACAAATATTATATAAATAACACAACATAGAAATTGAGGTGTTAACATAAATACTAGGGCTGTCAATCTTGGCCCCAGCCCAAATGACCCACCCAACCCGTCTAAGTTGGGCTGGACATGGACCCGCCTATTTATTGATCTCAGCTCATCTTGACCCAACCTATTTCAACCCATTTAAAGTTGGGCTGATTTTTAGCCCAAATTGATCCCCGAGTAACTTTACCAAAATATCTTAGAAATAAATTTTTTTTGTTTGATATGTTATATATGACCATAACAAAAGAAAAATAGTTTTATTTAGTAAATATACCATTCATAAGAAAATAACATATATTAAGTAAAGCTCTAACAGTCGGGCGGGTTGGGCTATGATCCAAATTTTAGCCCAAGTAATTTTTGGGTGGGGCACCCATTTTGACCCGCCCAAAATCGACCCAACCCGGCCATTTGACAACCCTAAATTAAATGCATAGGCATAACAAAGAAAGCAGTAAAAGTTACCCAGAGGAAGAAGTAGGATAGAGAAGAACGCCACCCTCTTCATCATCTACAAGGCGGGGACGTTCAGTTCCCGGTTTCCAAAATTGAGACATTTTTGTAAGTTGGAGAGACTTTTTGAGGTTCTTTTCTTCCCTGGAAATTTCAGACTAAAGAGGAACAAGAAAGAAAACGAGACGTGAAATGAGAAACTATCACTTCTTCCAACTGAAATTCAAAGTACAAATTCAAAACTACAAAATAAGAACCAAAATGCAAACAAAAAATCTATAACAAAATCTATATTTTAAATGCATGGAAATGTTCGTGCTCATAACGACATAGTATCAGTGGATTGTTTATAGAATTACCTAAAATCAGAAGATTTAGAGGGGAATGGCGACTAGGGCTTTGAAGTTGTGAAGTAATTGGAGGATGAATATGGGTTATATTTGAGCTGACATTACTTCATTCACCGTCAAAAATGGCGGAGTTTGTACTCTGATCGTGGAGGAGGAAACTGCTAGCCGAAACGAAGGGGGAACTTGTGTTTATATTAGCGATTGCTTCTGTAGTTCAACAAAAGATTTTCTCTTAATGTGTTTTATAAATCGCAATCATAGAATGCCTTTGATAAAACGCAACCGGGTTTGTTTTTGACGTTGCATGATATTTTAATAGTGTATTTGTTTTTTTATTTCACAACTACTTTTTTTTGGTAATTAAACTTTTTATTACCACGTAAATATTTACAAGTATATCAAACACTAAGTTTGGACAGGCAGCCCAAACTTAGTACATTTTCATCCTTTCTAACAACATTTCTAAGGGTAAAAATTTAAATTTTACCGTTTTTTCCTTACACTATTCTGCCTATGACCTATAAGATGAATTTCTTGTATTATCTGGCAATGTCTTCATTGTGTCTCCTTTCCTACTGAAAGACTCGTCGATTTCTTTCCATCCATAACTTGTATATTGCACCTGTAATGCTCATCCTGTATATCATGGTTTTTGGACCTTTGCCTTTAATATGTTCTGATGCCCATTTAATCTCCTCAGCCCAGCTATTTATCCTTCGTACAATCCCATAACATTTTGCCCCAAACATCTGCTGAAAATGTACATGCAAAGAAAAGGTGTTGATGGCTTTCCAACTCTTGATCACATAACGGACAGTGTTGATTAACTTGTATCCCCCAGCTACTCAATCTGTCTTTGGTGTACAACTTCCCTTGCACTGAAAGATACAATATGAATCTCCATTTTGGGCAGCCTTTGTTGTTGCATAACAATCTGCTCCAGTTCTCTTTTGGAAAACCCCTCTCAGTTGATTATATAATCTCCTGATAGAGAATATTTCTATCATTAGCTCCTTTTCAATATCCAACCCAGCTTCATTTATATATTTGCCAGCATGCAGAATCTTCTTAACTATCCATGAAGCTTGTTTCGCATCCACTTGCCACGGGACCTTTCCTTTTATATAGTATACATGTACCCATCTTATCCACAGTTTATCCTTCTTCTTACAGACATTCCATAAGTGTTTCAGTAATGCTGCTCTATTCCATGTACCAAGATCAATAATATTCAATCCCATTTAGATTAGGCCTGCACATTTTATCTCAAGCCACCAATGCTTTTTTGCTCGCATTAGTATCACCAGTCCAAAGAAATTTCCTGCAAATGGCTTCAACCAACTGGATAATTTTCTTTGGTAATGGAAAGATCTGTGACCAGAAATATTGAATGGCTATTAGCACACTTTTTATCAACCGTCGCCTCCCAGCATAGCTTAGGAATTTCATTGTCCATTGCTTAACTCTCTTAGGGTTGTGCATAATTCGGTAAATACCGAATTACCATACCGAAATCGAAATTTTTGGTATTTCGTATTTGGTATTTGGTATTTGGTATTTGAAAATAAAATACTGAAATACCAAATACCGTACCGAAATACATACTAAATTACATAATATACATATTATATATAGTATAAATATAAAAGTTATAAAATTCTACTTCCTTTTATTCTTTGTTTTTTTTAAATATTTTCCACCTTTTGTTTTCACTATACGTACTTTTTTCCCCATTTTTTGGTTACTTGCTTACACCAAGTTGTTTCCCCCTTTTAGTTTTAGGTTTAGAATCCACCATTTTCAAATCTTACTTTAATTTAGATAAACCATAGACAAACCTTACTTCTAGTGTTGTTGCATTCAAAAGATTGATTTTATTGGCTAGTTATAATTTAATTTTGCCGGCTAGTTAAGATATTTTTCTCCCCTAAATATTACGTTCAAAAAGTTGCTTTAGAGCCGAACAAACCGAAACTGAAAGGCGAAAAATCGAACCATACCGAATTTAATTATGTACGATATTGGTATAGCATTTTAGAAAACCAAATACCGAAAATACCGTACCGTACCGACCGATGAACACCCCTAAACTCTCCCCAACATTTTGTCCAGTAAAGGTTGGCTTACTCAGTCTCTTTGAGCTCAAAGGTACTCCTAAGTATCGAAAAGGGAGTTCACCTATGGTAAAATCAGTAACCTGAATGATTTCTTGTTGCACTGCTATTTGAACTCCACCAAAATACATGCAACTTTTACTTTGATTTGCAACAAGGCATGAAGCTTTTGAGAAGCTGTTGAAATACTCACATAGTAGTTGTATAGATATCGCATCACCTCGATGGAAAAGTAATAAATCATTAGCAAAATCAAGTTGGACAATACTCAGTTTTTCACACCTTTGATGGTAGTTAAAGTTAGGCTTCTCTCTCAATTGTTTTAGAATTCTAGTCAAATATTCTATTGCTAGTACAAACAATAGTGGATACATTGGGTCTCCCTGCCTCACCTCCCTTTTTTCTTCAAATGGCACTGTAGGACTACCATTAATAGTGATGGAGTATGACACAATACTAATGCATTCCATAATCTACCCTATGAACTCCTTAGGAAAACATAGCCCAGCTAATACTTGTTCCAAAAATACTCATTCAAATGAGTCATATGACTTTTGCATGTCAATCTTGATCATGCATCTCGGTGAGACTCCTTTCCTGCCATAACCTTTTATCAACTTATGACTAAGTAGAATTTTGTCTATCAAACCTCTGCCTGGAACAAAAGCTACTTGGCTCTCATCCACTAGTGTGCTCATCATTTGCCTCAATCTGTTTGTCAGCATTTTGGATATGATCTTATATATGGTAGTGCTGATCACGCCTAACTATGACTTATAAAAAGGACTAAGCGGTCGTTGCAAATATAATCCGGTTTACAAGTCCGGAGTCGAATCCCACAGAGAACTAAGGTTTAGCCATAATTGTCCAATATCGCTAAGAAGACAAGCTCGAATAAATTTCTAAGTTATAAAAATTAAGATTTATATATCTAATTAATTAACTAAGAAACTAAAGTAGTAAATTAACAACTAAAGATACTAAGGGTTGGAGATTAAGTTTAGGAGGTCTAGAGTTATGATTTTCCCAATTGTCGGAATCCTTCCCGATATGTTTACTATAATTTCGCATATGTATTCTCTACTGGTCGTGAGCACTTTAGGTGTCATAATTCTCTTTCGAGCAACTACAACAATTTACTAGACATATTCTCTCGAACTACGCTAGTTGGCTTTATCTAACCGCTCATTATGACCACGTCAACGCTTTGTTATTTCTAAACCTACCGTTAAACCTGTTGTATTGATTTCTCACATACGTTAGGAGTGACGTTATTCAACAACCACCTAAATATGTATCCTTTCTCAAGCAACACATAACATAGGCACAGTCAATTGATGGCCATTCAATCAACAAGAATAAACACGTAGTTGAACAAGTAGAGAAATCCAACGGAGAAATTATATAAAAACATAACAAGAATTTATCCTACAAAAGGTTCCATCAAAACCCTAGATAACAAATTAGCTATTCATAACAGTATGTAAAACTACAATGCTAATATTCATAACCAACAATGAAAAATAGGAAGAGGAAGGAAAAACTCGTAGAAGAATTCTCCGTCTTGCTCCTATTGTGTCTCTAGCCTCCTTAGGTCGAATTTGTGTCCAAAATATGTCCAAATCTCTCCAAAATACCGTTTTTCATGTATATATACCAAGTAGGGTCGGTCCCAAATAATTATACCTTCTCCTACGTGAAAAGGAAACTTTTTTTACGCCTGGACGCTCGCGGCCGCGGCCAAACGCGACGCGGGCGCGATCATTTACCACTACTCTGCTTCAGCCAACGTCCAGGTCCGCGACCGCGGATTTGACCGCGTTTTTCACCCTGTTCCATTCGAAATTTGGAACAACGTAAAACATAAAAGTTGTAGCCCTTTGAGTTAGCTTTCCAACCATATATTATATATCCCAAATAGATTTCGGATCAAAACGTTATGTCCATTTTACTAGAAAGTGCGCAATATGCCTATTCGAGTCTTAGTTTGTTCTTAACTATCAAATTTGACCCCCGAACACGATCCCGGCTTAATTTCTTGGGCTTTTACTTAGATTTCAAAGCTCCAAATCACTTGAATTTATTTCATAGCATCTATATAGCTCGGAATCACTCCCACAAGGCATAAAGCACACAATTAGTGCAAAACACTAGCGATTAAAGCTCAAACTCAATTAATGTGCAGTAAATTAGAGTGTAATAAGCGACTAAAATACGTAATCATAGCATATCATCAAGTGAAACATAAAATTGGCCTATACTATCTAATTGAAGTTGGGTTCTTTACTTTGGGTATAAGAGTAACCATTGTACTATTGATTGGCTTGAACATTCTCCCAGTATTGAAAAAGTTTAGGAATGCATTTACAATCTCATCACTAGTAATGTTCCATGCTTTCTTAAAGAAACATGCATTGAACCCATCCTCTTCAAGTGCCTTCATGTCATCTATACCCTTTAGTGCATCAATTACATATTCTTTTGTGAAAGGAGTTATAAGTTGCATCTGCTGTCTTCTAGTGAGGACTGCTCCATTCTTTATCCAACCAGGGTGGATAGCTGGTATGCTACCATTTGAAGATCCTAATAGTTGCTTATAAAACTTAACCACTTCAGCTTCAATGCTCTTACAATCTGTCAAGACATCTCAATTTCTGTTAATGAGCTTTGTAATTTGATTATGTGTTTTCCTTCCTTTAATGCTAGCAAAGAAATAAGCACTTTTAGTATCTCCCAATTGTAGCCATTGTACTCTTGATTTTTGCTTGTATATGGACTCCTCTATCTTACCTCACTTCTCTAGTTGTAGTAGAAATTCTTTCTCTTTTTCAAACAGATTAATTGGTGCATTAGCAATCCTCATTCGTCCTTGTATGTCTTTCAGATCTTCTCTGTTAATACTTATCTTTGTTGTAACATTCATGAACTCCTTTGTGTTTAACTGTTTCAAAGTTGCTCTTACAGCTTTCAAGTTCTGCCATATAGATTCCATACTCCCATCATTCAATTTCCAATTGGTCTTCACAATCTTCCTAAAATCAGGGTGATCAGCCATACAATTATAGAATTTGAAGGGTCTTTTCTTGTTATCACAGCTTCCCTCTATCTCAAACCCAGTGGATAGTGATCTGAGAACAGAGAATTCATTATATGTACTTGTCTAGGAGGCATATTGATCATCAAGTTATCGTTGACAATTGCTTTATCAATTCTACTATAAATATGGCTATTTGTCCAGTATATGTCTTGCCCACTGTAGGTAACTCTGCCAGATTACAGTCTTCTATTACTGCTAAAATCCTTTATTTCATTATCCTATACTTCTCTACCATGCATTCTGTCATCAGTCCCCAGTATTGAATTGAAATCTCCTATTAGCAGCCAAGGTCCCGTGATTTGTCCTTCTACAGTCCTAATTATATCCCATGGTGATTTCCTATCTTGCACACTATGTAGCCCATATATTGCCGAAAAATAAAACTCCTTATTACTCTTCAGAACTTTCACAATTCCATGTATAATCTGGGAATATCTCTCTAGCACTGTATAATTCAGCACATTTGGATTCCATATTACCCAAATTCTTCCTTTACATGAACTTGACACATTATGACACCATTTCCATCATGACAGTAGCTTTGCAATAATCTTATCAGTTTTTGTATCATTGACTCAATGCTCACAAATTGCTATCATATCTACCTTATTTTCCTTCATAAAAACCTTTAACTCCTTGTGCTTAAACACTTTATTGAACCCCCTTACATTCCATGTGACTATCATGTTAATACTGCTGAAGTGTTTTGTTCCGTCATCTCCACCTCTACCCCTCTACTTGTATTGCATTCAGCTGTTCCTTTTATGTTTTGTTCCTGTCTTGCCTCCACTAGACTATTAAAGTCATTCAGAACTGTGATGTGCTGCCCAAGTACTGGTGTTTTTTGTCCTTTTGTTGCTGATTTACTCTTTACTTGTTTCCACACATCTCCACTTTCTCTTCCTTTGTCATTAGTCATATGTTGTTCATTAGTTCTCAATGGCTTCCTGTTGCTTGCTTGCTTTGCACTCTAACTTCAGTATTGATAGGCTTTCATTCTGTCCTCTGCTTTCTTATTGTCTTGTGTTGTTGTTGGCATGTTTTCTTCTCCACCCCTGCTATATTAGTCTGTTGTTGTTGACAATTATGGCCTATTTGCATACACCTTGAGCAATATGTTGGCTTCCAGTCATACCATACCTCTTGTGCCATGATTTCTGCCCTTTGGATCTTTTACTTTTATAACATTTGGAAGCTCCTTAGTAACATCAACATCCACAAGAATCCTTGCATATGAAACTCTCTCAGCATTTGAAGTACAAGCATCAGTATATATTGGCTGGCCTTAACCACTCCCAATTTTACTCAATGCACTTGCACTCCAACAAGTTAGAGGTAAGTTAGACAATTTAATCCAAATGGGAATTGTCTTCATATCTTCAACATCAAAATCAAAATCAGCAGTCCAAGCCTTCACCATAACTGGTTGATTGTTGAGCATATGAGACCCTTAGTACATCACTATATCCCTCTCCTCCAAGCATGAGAACTTGATCACAAAATACCATGCATTATGATACTATATTTTTGGTTTCATTGAAACTCCCCAGTGTTGCTACAAATCTCTCCATAGCCCCAATAGTAGGTGATCCACCTATAACATACATTATTGCCGCATATTTCCATTTGTAAATTTCACTATCAATATCCTCTTTCACCAATTCTACAATCGACTCAACCTCAACGAGTGTAGGCGGTATGAAAGTCAGATCCATACCTCGTTTTGCCAATTTGTTATCCTCAAATAGCATCGACCATGTCCTTCCTGATATTTGTTCTGGTTCCAACTGTAATTTTCGATGTGCACCTCCATTCTGAGTTACTGTTTCATTGGTTTTTCCACTTTGATCGTTCTTCAATTTCAGATCTGCACCTTGAATATGTTTTTGTTCTGGTCCTTTTGAGCTTAGATCCTTCCGAATGTGAGCCGGAGTTGTCCATGTAACAGCTGGTGTTCTACTACCTCAACTCCGAGCTGGTAGGGTTGGCCATACCTCCAGATTAGTTGTTGCATGATCCTTTCCTTTGTTAACTGATGTTTCCTCTACCAATTTCCTTTCAATTGTGATGTTACTACTATCATTTACCCCTGCTTTGATCGATGAAACAGTATCAACACCTCCAATTGCTAGGGGTTTTGGTGTTACCATTCACACAACATCTGAGATCCTTCCTTCCATTGAGCTGCTATCTTCCTCGATCATCTGCTTAGTAGCCTTTGACGGCCGTCCTCGTGCTCTCCCCATTCCGGTGAGCGCGGGTTAGCAATTCACGCTATGCGTGCGCCGAGAGAGAGAGAGAGATTTGAATTACTAAAATATACTAATACATAGGATATGCCCTGAGTAAGAGTAAATATTTTCCTATGCATTCACAATCACTTAATGGGTCTGTATGATTAAGATCTATAACACAGACTTAATTTCATTAAGATGCTATCACATATTCATTATTAACTGGCGCTACCGCCTATCATTATCAACTACCATCATGCCGCCACAACCACCACATCCACTACCACTACACCACCATCATCCTCAATCATAGTCGCCACCATTATCGACCATCACCACTCATTATCCCCACCATTATGACCACATCACTCTCACCAACAATCAACACTCTTCCACCTCAACTATCACAACTGACCACCCCATCACCATCAACAACCACAACCTCCACTTCCCATAATTATAACCTACCACCACCCACCCACCACATTCCTCAGTCATAACTACTGCCACCACCAACTATTATTAACTATCACCAATGTAACAACCCGACTGGTCATTTCGTGAGATTAGCCCCATTTCCTCTGTTTCACATTTATCATATGTTATTTAGCTTATCCGTGATGTGTCAGTTCGGTTGGTTCGGGTTCGGAGTGGTCATGGTGAGAATTGAGACACTTAGTCTCTTAAAAGAGCATAATAGTTGGAAAAGTCAACTGGGAGTTGACTTATAGGTAAATGACCTTGAAATGTGAATTTTATAGCTCGGATAGCTTCGTTAGGTGATTTGGGACTTAGGAATGTGTTCGGAATGTGAATTTGAGGTTCGGAGTAGAATTAGGCTTGAATTGGCGAAATTTAGTTTTTGCCGATTTCCGGTCGGCAGTGGAAAATAGGCTATCGTGGTCGGAATGGAACAGGTGTTTAGGTTCATTTTGGATGTGTGTGCAAATTTTTAGGTCAATCGGACGTGTTTTGGATGATTTCGGCATCTTTGGCGAAATTCGGAAGTTTCAAAGTTCATAGGCTTGAATCCGAGGTGAATTTCGTGTTTTTGCGTTATTTTGGGTGTTTCGAAGGCTTTACTAAGTTTGAATAAAGTTATGGGATTTGTTGGCATGTTTGGTTGAGGTCCCGAGAGCCTCGGGTGAGTTTCGGGTGGTTAACGAATCAATTTTTAGACTTTGAACTTGGCAGATTTTCTGGTGTTGTTGCGGAGAATTTTTGTTGTTCGCGTTCGTGGTGGGGTCCATGCATTCACGAGGAGTAAATGGGGGAGCTGGGGATTTTGTTCTATGCGTTCGCGGAAGGAGGGGTGCGAACGCGAAGGGTGGATGCGTTCGCGGGGGGTTGTGAGTCAACTGAGGACTGCAGGCCCATTGGCCTATGCGTTCGCAACTGGGACCATGCATTCGCGAAGGCCTGGGGTGGTTATGCATAGCTTTCGCGGACAGGAAGCCGCGTTCACGTAGAGTAGAAGAGGGGGGGCTGTTGATTGTTCTATGCAAACACGTGCATAGGGCCGCATTCGCGAAGGGTAAAAACTGGGAAGATTCTTTTTAAGTTCAAAAACGAGGGTTTAGTCTATATTTTCAAAAACCTATTAGAGAGCTCGGGAGAAGGTGGAATTTGAAGAGATTTTCAGTGGGGTTCTTGAGGTAAGTGTTCTTCAATCATATTTGGGTTAATTCCATGATTTAGTCTTGAATTTCATCATTTAATTTGAGGAATTAGAGTGGAAATTAGGAAAAAATGGGAGGAAGGTTTGAGAATTTCTTTTGATGATTTGAGTGGGCAATTGAGGTCGGATTTTGGTTAATTTGATATGGGTAGACTTGTGAGGGAATGAGGACTCTAGTTTTGTGATTTGTATCGAATTCCGAGACGTGTGCCCGGGGGTCGGGTTTGGCTAATTTTGGGATTTTTGGGTAGTTTTGATAATTTTCGAATGGGCTTCGTTCCTTGGCCCATAATAATGATATGAACTTGATTTTTGGTAGATTTGGAGCACTCGGAGTCCGAGTCTAGAGGCAAAAGCATTGTGGGCTAGGATTTTTGCCGGTTTTGAGGTAAGTAACATTTCCAAACTTGGTTCTGAGGGTTCGAAACCCCGAGCTATATGATATTTGACTATAATTGAGGTGACGCACATGCCAAGTGACGGGCGTGCGGCGCGTGCATCGAGTAAATTGTGGCTTGGCTCATCCCATGGCACCGTCTAGTAGCTATTACGAACGGATATCTGCACTTCTATTATGTGGTAAATGTGAACATGTTAGAAATCATGCAAAGTATAAATGATAAGGCTTCACACCGAAAATGCTGAGACCCGAGTGGTCGTATATTACTGTCTTTTTTTTTGTGATTATTTGATTTCATATACTCAGTCCTGTTATAGCATATCGTTTCATGCCTCGGTCTCAGTATTTGCTAATTATATGCATGTTTATCATTGTTTCGGTCTGATTTATACATTTGTGAGCCATATGAGTGAGACTGGAGAGTAATGACTGAGTGAGGCCGAGATCCTATTGTTGAGACACTTATGAGATCGGACTGCACATCGCAGCGATACTTTAATCATTCCTTCGCTGGCTTGATATAGCTCTTGGGCCAATAGGGCCCCTCCGGAGTCTTGACACCCCTAGTGAGCGCATTGATATTGAGGGATGGATCTTCCCTCGACATGGATCTTGTCTGAAGTTGATGATATGTGAGGGATGGATCGTCCCTGGACATGGATCTTGTCCGAGTGTTGTATTCCGGAGATGGATCTTCTCCGTGGGGATGTATTGGCCTTTCCTCAGTACCGAGTGACTACGGTCACCGATGATTATGTACCTTCCCGGATGGACCTTCCCTGGGCCTGAGAGCCATATACGGTACTTAGTGGACTGCTGAGTGAGGGTTGTGAGCACTATGTGCATTTCCATATTGGTTTCATATATTTATATGATGGCATGTAGAGTATACCGGTATACTTGGCCTATTTTGTTCATTTCCTGATAAACTGTTAGCATGTCTAATTGTTGTACAGTGTCTATTGTAAATTCTGAGGTTTAGTTCGTCACTACATCTCAGCCCATAGTTTGGGTTCGTTACTTTTGAGTTGGTGTACTCACATTACCCCCTGCACCTTGTGAGCAGATCCAGGATCATCGAGGCCCGATAGCAGCGATTGATTGATCATCAGAGTTTCCAGGAGTCTTCGAGGTAGCAGCTGGCGATCACAGCTTCGATTACTCCTTCTTTATCTACCTGTTGCACTTTCATTTGACATTATTATGTTATAGTAGCTCGTGACTGAGTGACACTAGATCCGAGGTTGGATTTTGATTTGTGCTTTAAATGTTGTTAAACTTTCAAATGGTTTATTATCAATATTCTGCTTCTAAATTTATAAATTTTCTGAAAAATAAACTTGGATTTAATGAAATTTGTGTCTTGCCTGATTCCACGACAGGCGCTATCACTATTAAGGATTTAAGGTCGCGACAAGTTGGTATCAGAGCCCTAGGTTAAATAGGTCTCGCCAATCTTGATCAAGTTTAGTAGAGTCTTGCGGATCGGTACAGAGACATTTGTGCTTATCTTCGAGAGGCTACAGAACCTTTAGAAAAAATCTCACATTCTTGAATTCTATCGTGCGAACCTGTTGATTCCTGGAACTAAACTTCTGTTGTTTTCATTCTCTTACAGATGGTGAGGACTCGTGCTACCGATCGAGGTGACCAGACACCAGCTGGACCACCGAAAGGTTGAGGCCGTGGCAGAGGGAGGGGTGTAGCCCGCGCAGCAACTGAGGCAGTACATGTGGACCATCCTACTGCTTAGGATCAGGTCCCTGCCGTTGAGATTCCGACGGGACAGGCACTGGCAATGCCTATTGTGATTCCGGGTCTTCAGGAGACCCTACCTCAGATTTTGACGGTGTGCACCAGTCTTGCACAAGTGGTCACTTTGTCTACTACTGGCTACTTCTCATGACGGGGGAGGCACTCAGACTCCAGTTGCCCGGACACCTGAGCAGGTTACTCAGATGCTTCAGACACTGGGGCAGCTCCAGTCCAGTCGGTTGCCCCAACCCAGGATTTTGTTGTCCCGACTTTGGTAGACGATGAGCAACGCAGGTTGGAAAGGTTTAGTAGACTTCAACCTCCGACTTTCAATGGTACTGAGGGAGAGGATGCCTAGGGCTTCTTGGACAAGTGTTAGAGGATTCTTCGCACAACAGGGATATTGGAGGCCAGTGGGGTCCCATTTACTACCTTCCAGTTCTTAGGAGCTGCACTTGCTTGGTGGGAGGCCTATGAGAGGCGTAGACCTGTTGATGCAGCGCCCCTCACCTGGTATCAATTCTCCATTCTCTTCTTGGAGAATTATGTACCGCAGGGAGGAGCTGCGCAGGGAGTTCGAGCAATTGCGTCAGGCGGACATGACCGTTACGCAGTATGAGATGAGGTTCTCCGAGCTAGCCTGTCATGCTATTTGGCTAGTTCCCACAGATAGGGAGAGGATCAGGAGGTTCGTTGATGGCCTCACTTATCAACTTCGGATTTTTCTGACCAGGGAGAGGGTATTTGGCGCTTCTTTTGAGGAGGTAGTGGACATAGCCAGAGAGATTGAGTCAGTTCACCGTCAGGAGCGAGTAGAGAGGAAGGACAAGAGGCCTCGAGGATCTGGTAGTTATGGTGGTGTTCATTCAGGAGGTCAGTCCCAGCACAACAGAGGCCGTTCATTTAGGCCTCCTTAGCTAGTTCGCCCAACCTACAGTGGTGTATCATTGGGGCATGGCCCCCGCAACTCTCATCCAGGCCGTTCACCATTCAGTTCTCTTCCAGCCCATAGTTCATCTCGGCCACCATCAGTTCAGGGTTCCTCGGTGCATGGCTATTCTGGTTCTAGGGGTTCCCTTGAGTCCCCACCGTCATTTGCTGAGAGGGGTTGCTTTGAGTGTGGTGATCCGGGTCATATCAAGAGGTATTGTCCCCATCTTTCAGGTAGTTCATTCCAGCAGAAGAGCCAACCTTTAGCTCCAGCACCAGTTACTACACCACCCGCACAGGCAACTAGGGGCGGGGGTCAGTCATCTAGAGGCCTCCCTAGAGGGGGAGGTCGATCAGGTGGAGGTCAGGCTCGTTTCTATGCACTCCCAGCCAGACCAGATGTTATGGCTTCAGATGCAGTGATTACAGGTATTGTCTCAGTCTGTCACCGAGATGCTTCGGTCTTATTTGATCCTGGTTCCACGTATTCTTATGTTTCATCATACTTTGCCCATTTTCTGGATATGCCCCGTGAGTCCTTAGTTACATCCGTTCATGTGTCGACTCCGTTGGGCGATACTATTGTTGTGGACCGGGTGTACCGGTCTTGTATGGATCCGTAAATGCTAAGGCTTCTCGCAGAAAATGCTGAGACCCGAGTGGTTGTATATTACTGTCTCATTTTTTGTGAGTATTTGATTTCATATACTCAGTCCTGTTATAGCATATCACTTCATGCCTCAGTCTCAGTATTTGCTAATTATATGTATGTTTATCATTGTTTCGGGCTGATTTATACATCTGCGAGACATATGAGTGAGACTGGAGAGTAATGGCTGAGTGAGGCTGAGAGCCTGTTGTTGAGACACTTATGAGATCGGACTGCACACCGCAATGATACTTTAATCATGCTTTCGTTGGCTTGATATAGCCCTCGGGCCAATAGGGCCCCTCCGGAGTCTTGACACCCCCAGTGAGCGCATTGATATTGAGGGATGGAACTTCCCTGGATATGGATCTTGTCCGAAGTTGATGATATGTGAGGGATGAATCGTCCCTGGACATGGATCTTGTCCGAGTGTTATATTCCGGAGATGGATCTTCTCCGTGGGGATGGATTGGCCTTTTCCTCAGTACCGAGTGACTACGATCACCGAGGATTATGTACATTCCGGGATGGACCTTCCCTGGGCCTGACAGCCATATACGGTACTGAGTGGACTGCTGAGTGAGGGTTGTGAGCACTATGTGCATTTCCACACTGGTTTCATATATTTATATGATGACATGTAGAGTATACTATTATACTTGGCCTATTTTGTTCATTTCCTGATAAACGAGTAGCATGTCTAATTGTTGTACGTTGTCTATTGTTAATTATGAGGTTTATCCCGTCACTACCTCTCAGCCCATAGTTTGGGTTCGTTACTTCTGAGTTTGTGTACTCACGTTACCCCCTGCACCTTGTGAGCAGATCCAGGATCATCGAGGCCCGGTAGCAGCGGTTAGTTGATCATCAGAGTTTCCAGGAGTCTTCGAGGTAGCAGTTGGCGATCGCAGCCTCGATTGCTCCTTCTTTATCTACCTGTTGCACTTTCATTTGACAGACTATGTTGTCTATTTCCGTATTTTTGACATTATTATGTTATAGTAGCCCGTGACTGAGTGACACTAGATCCGGGGTTGGATTTTGATTTGTGCTTTAATCGCCACCACTACCAATCACTACTAGCTACTAGCATGAACCACCATCATCAACCAAAACTGTCATCAACCACCACCTCTGATCGACATTCACCCGTTAGCCATCACTACCAACAACTATCATATTCTAAAAAATTATATATTTTATCGATAGAATATTTGATTAGTTATTTCATTTGAATTTTATGTTTATTAATTTTCAAATAAAGATAAATTTTATACATTCAGATGTTAAAAATCAAACAGTCTTAATTATTTCTATTCAGATCTTAATACACATCTTAATATATTAAGATGTGTATTCAGATTCAAATGTCTTAATCTTAATGCACAACTTGATATTCAGATGTGTATTCAGATTCAGACGTCTTTTTTTAATCTTAAAAAAAAAAAAATGAGTCCTTAAAATCATCTTATATATAATCTTTTTAAATTTAGGTAACAAACTTACCTAGTGAAAAAATAAATAGTATTATTTTTAGTGGAATAAATGTACAAAACAAAAAATTAATTTTATTAATAACAACAAATTATTATTTACACAAGTGACAGTGGAAACTTTATAAACATATTTTATATAGTACGAAAAATAGCTTATAAGATAGGTGAATTTTATAACAAATTCCTAAAAATAATGGTGGCATGAGTCTCCACTTAGCGAAGAACTAGACGAGGAAAGACCCATATACGGGCCCAACATTACAATTTTATTAAAATTATTATTTGTTTGTGTTTATTTAATTTTTGATAAATAACAATCATTATTATATCCAGATAGTCATGGATAAAGAATGATATTGGGCATCACAGTTTATACTTAATTTGTTCTAATAATTTATATAAAATTAAACTATAAATTATAACTTATTACATTGCTCCAATTAACATAAAAAGATCTTGTGCTATAATACTCAGTTTAACCTTCGGTCGATGTCAAACAAAAACATCAAACTGAAAATTTGATATCAATGGTACTCCCTCCGGTCCACAATAAGTGATTTTTTGGCCTTTTGTGGTCCAAAATAAGTGATATTTTCAGATTTCAAGAATGAATGAATTACTTTTTTCCTACACTGCCCTTGGAGTAAATAATGTTGGAGTATGTATTAGGAGTGTTTATGTGAAGAGATAGTAAAGGTTAATATGGTCAATTTTATTACTAATTAATGTTAAAAGGTGAATTTCTTAATATGTGTGAAAACAACTAAAAAATTACTTATTTTGGACTGGAGGGTATATTAGGCAAAATAATAAGTTACCCCAGAATTATGCATCAAATTCTTGTTACACACTTTCTGAGCACGAAAATTATCTTACACACTCAACCTTTTTAGCGTGTGTCTAATACACACCTCTCTTTTTTTTACCAGTTTTAAAAAAATATGGAATACCACGCACCAATAAGACCATGACACGTGTCATTATTATTTTTTAAGAGACGATATTTAAAATTACTCTTATACCCCCAATTATAAAAAATTCTCTAACATCTCTATCTTCTTTTGCCTTCCACCACAGTTGACACCACCAGAAAAAAGTTGTTGTCACTGCCATAACTTCTTAATCTTCACGCAGATTCAATTTTAATAACAAACCCAAGGCCAAGAATGAAATAGATGAAACTAAAATTGGAATTTCTCTGTTCCTCATTTTACTCATCCATTTTCAGATGTCATACCACTATTGAACAAAGCAAAACAAAGTCAGTTTTTAATTTTCATGAATTAAACAAATTTCCTTTTCATGAATTAAACAACTTCAGTGTGAATAAAATGTCAAATCTTCCCTTATATGACAGGAACTAAGTTGGTGATTTTATCATTTCAGTCAATTCTTATGAAATACAAAAGATTATTTATGTAAAGATTAGATTTTTGGGTGGGTTTTATTGATAGAAAATGAAGCACGAGAAGTTTGGAAGGCAATTTTAAGAAAGATTTATAGTACCTTCATTAATTTCTTCATCATGAGTTTTGGTGGAAAATTGGAAATAAGAAAAATATTCTATTATTTTGACACGTGGCACTAAAATGTGGATTTCGAAAAAATATTTACAAGTTTTACGCACTCATTTTTTTTTGTTAAGCACGCGCGAGCCACGTAGCAAAATAAGTGTGTATTAGGCCTCATTTGTTTTTTTTAAGATTAAGACATCTGAATCCGAATGCACGTCTGAATATTAAGACGTGGTATGCAGATCTGAACACTGAATGATTAAGACTGTTTGTTTTTCAACATCTGAATACCTATATATATATATTTATTTATAATATCAATTAGTGAAAATATTAACTTGAACAAAAGATACTTCTTGAATACAAGTTTTTAAAAAAGTTTTTACCATGTCCATATTTTTCCAACTCGCTCTTACATATTCATTAGATATATCTGAAATATAAGATTGTAGTGATTACAAAACGCCCTCTAATATTAAAAAAAACAGAGACAACCAAAAAACAAAGTAATATTATTACTATTTATATTATCAAGTATTAATTTAAATTAGTAAATGTTAGCCATATCTTTGCAATGTATTACCTTGGATCTTAATGTAAAAAATTTTATTTGCTAATATAAAGATTTGAGTAGTTTAATTCGAAGATCTAGAATATTTCTTATGTTAAAAAGTAAATATTCTTTATTTTTTTAAAACCTTTTTACACAGATTTTATACTTTTTTCTACAAAGTTTAAAATTGTTTAGGTCAAAGTATTATTACGTATTTTACAACATTTTTTGGGGCCTCAAAATTTTTGGGGCCTAAAGTGAAGGCTTTACTAGCCTCACCTTGAGCTACCCATGAAGATAAGTGGTATATTTCTAAGCAAATAATTTGTTTGAAGACTGAAAGATGTAGTAAATGGTATAATCTTAAACACAAAATAGGAAAGAGTTGAGGAAGTAAAGAAGTTATTCTTGAATAAACAAAACAAAGCATGGTTCAATTATAGAACGCGTAACATATGACAAATAATTCAAGCGCAATAGCACATAAATATTAAGAAAGCACCGAAATATAAATTTTACTTATGTATACGTTATCCAAATTCTAGCCAAATATGAAACTATAGCCGCTCTAATTTCAACAACACAGAACTTCATTATTCGAATTCTAGCCATAGCAAAGTTTCTTAATTTTGGACGAGCTT
The DNA here is from genome assembly GCA_005239495.1 of Nicotiana undulata. Lineage (NCBI taxonomy): Eukaryota > Viridiplantae > Streptophyta > Magnoliopsida > Solanales > Solanaceae > Nicotiana > Nicotiana undulata. Next base: position 57,531 of record ML241946.1, read on the forward strand.
CATAAACACCAATTACGGTTTATATTTCAACTAGAGAAATTAATTTCAGTCACTAATATGCAATTCTTGAAGAAAACAAAAGAAGGTTCAAAAGGGACAATGTGAATCTGCAAAAGAGAAAAAAACATTGCTAACAATTTAGAACACGTCCCAATTATGATTTACGATTTAAAGAATTGGAATGTCAAAAAAAAAAAAATTACGGAAATTCAGAGATTCAATCAAATTAAAAAGTGAGAACAAGACACAAAAAAGAGGCAAGCAAAACCTTCTAGTTTAGCTCCTTCTCAATTGTATTTTAAAAGGGGTTTTGCTAAACCCTAAACTAGAAACTGAAATTTACCATTAGAAAAGTGGAAACAAGATGGAGAATTCCAAGTATAATTTTCAAAATCTTACCCAGAAAAAGATTTCGACGGCTGCTTGATCCTTGAAGAGAGACGTGTGAACTGTGAAGGATAAATTTGTTTTGGGTTTAGAAGAAATAGCCTGATGTTAAGAGAGAGAAAAGGAGCACCGAAAAAAGAGGCGTGAATTTTCGATATTTTTAACCTCTGAAACGAAATAAGACTCGATCAAAGGTCTGACCGAATCAGACCCATGCAGACCTATTCAGAATTTTAAAAAATAAAATAACAAATGCACTTAATGGGCTAACATCTGGTTCATTCAGATTCAGACCCTCATTAAGTGCAAACAAATGATGCCTTAGACACATGTTGAAAATGTTGAATGGAAAGCGTGTAATAGGGATTCAGGCCATAATTCAAGGGTAACGTATATATTTTTACATGTTATTTTTCTCACTATATTCGAATATTTACAAAAGAATACATTAAAAAGTTACAAGTGTCATCGCTAATAATAATTTTCTACAATAATAAGCATACCAATTTGTTTGTAAACTAATCTGGAATACATCCTAATTGGTCTCGCAAGTATTTCAACAGTGAGAACAATCAGCTACTTGATGAAAGTTTAAATGAACAACATCATTATTTACAATACCATAAAGGATGAAAACAATTATAATTTTATAGCTTGTATACATCAACTTAAGAGAAATTCTTAATTTTGCATTCTTAAAGAGACAATTTACTACTTCAAACAAAGAGGATAATAGGCACTAAAACATTAAATTTATGTAACAAACTTACCTAGTGAAATAAATAGTAGTATTTTTTAGTGGAATAAATGAACAAAACAAAAAATTAATTTTATTAATAACAATAAATTATTATTTACACAAGTGACAGTGAAAATTTTATAAACATATTTTATATAGTACGAAAAATATTTTATAAGATAGGTGAATTTTATAACAAATTCCTAAAAATAATGGTGGCATGAGTCTCCACTTAGTGAAGAATATCAGTTCTGTACTTGCACACATGTTGCCTCTGCCTTTGCTTCTCTAAACTCCCATACCAAAATCTTGAAATTCCACAAATAATTAGTTAAATAACGGGGTAGTTTCACCGATCAATAGGCCGCCCCTGCGGGCCCGCCGTTGCGATAAAAATGTCGTTGTTGCGGAAATGCCTGGGCAGAACCTATAAAAAGGCAGCCTTCGGGAAAATTGCCTTCTTTCACCATCTTTACATACGGGGTTAAGCTTTTTGAAAGGTTTAAAGAGAGGTTTCGTGGATTCTTCAAAGAGGTAAGTAATTTGATCATTAAAACTCGTTTATGGGTGATTAAAGATCATAATCTCAGCCTTTAATTCATGAAAAACAGTAGAAAAATAGGATTTTGGGGCATGAGATTATGAGACCTTCAAGGGTCGATTTGAGGGGTCAAACGGACTCCGATTTTGGTGTTCTTTATATGTACGGACTCGTGGGAAGATGAAGAACACTTTTCTGTAAAAATATCTGAGTTTATGGACGCGGGTTCGGGGGTCGAATTTTGCCCGGTTTCGGATTTTTGAATAAAATTGATATCTTTCGATTGGAAATTGTTCCTTAAGCCCATATTGATGATAAAAATCTGAACTTGGTAGATTTGGAGCCTTCGGAGGTTGATTCGAGAGGCAAGCGCATTGCGGAATAGTTTTCGGGCTAGTTTTGAGGTAAGTAATGTCTTTAAATCCTGTCCTGAGGGTATGAGACCTCGGACTATGCACCCTTTCACGGGTTTTGAAAGAAAAAGGTGGAAACTTTGGAACCTGTTTCCTATTTAGGCGACTATTGAGTTGCGAAATCGATTTTAAGCCTTTGCTTAAACAATATTTATACATTATGATATGTTTTGGGTTGTAAGCCATGTTTGGGGCCTAGTGCCGATTCGTTTACCCCTTGGGGGATGTTTTTAATATTTTCCTCACTGATATGTTATGATTTTCTCTTAGTCTTTTCTGTGAAATTTTTTTGACACTCAGAGTATTTTGAACTACTTCTTAAAAATGAAATATTGTTTTTTTTTGGGTCGAGAACCCGGTATGATTATGGCCAGAAGGGCAAATTGAGAGTGTCTGACTGAGTGAGGCTGATGGCCTATATTGTTAGGAAGATATGACATGAGTGAGGCGGCAGGCCTATATTGTGTGTGATTATTGCCATGTTGTGACTTATTATTGCGCTTGGGCTGTAGGAGCCCCTCCGGAGTCTGTAACACACCCCCAGTGAGCGCCGGTACCGAATGAGTGATGCCCGCGGGGCTTATGAAGAGTGACTGTGAGGATGCCTGATGGGCAGAGTGACTGTGAGGATGCCTGATGGGCAGAGTGACTGTGAGGATGCCTGATAGGCAGAGTGATTGTGAGGATGCCTGATGGGCAATGGTTACTATAAATGATTTTGGCCCGAGGGGCAGTTTTATGAAGATTTTTACTGAGTTTTCAAACTATGATTTACTTCATTTTCAAACTGGTTTTTACTGAGATATACTGATATTGCACTTGTTTCAAAGGTTTCTGGAAAACTGATTTCGAACTCATTAATTGATGAATATTACGTGGTGACTTGGTGTTTTTACTGGATTGTGGAATTGTGTACATGTTCTGTGTGTTTATATTACTCAGACTGTGATTTATTTTCATTACTACTGAGTTGGCGTACTCATAAAGACTCCTTGTGCCTCTGTGCACAGATCCAAGTACTAGTTCGCAGCAGTAGCTGACGCAGTTTGGTAGCAGCATTTTTACGGGATTCGAGGTAGCTGTCCAGCGTCCACAACTTCTCCATTTCCCTTCCTTAATTAGTATTAGCATTTGATTCTGGAACATATATTATAGTTTTAGCAGAATTAGACTTATTTATTCTTAGATGCTCATGACTATTGACTCCAGTTCTTGGGAGGTTGTTAGAATATTATTGGGACGTTAAGAATTATTTATATTAATTATGATGTGGTTGCTTGCTTATTATTTAATTGTGAACTACTGTAATTGAATAAACGCGTAGTAAGGTGATGGTCGGCTAGCCTAGTTCCACGATAGGCGCCATCACGGCCTGTTAAGAATTGGGGTCGTGACATTACATCATGTCATGCATAGTGTGGAAGAGAGTAAAAGCACGAAGGGTGATGTCGTTCCATGTTTACATTTATTGCAAGCACGAAGGTTAATGTCGTGCCATGATTACACTGATTACAACATACATTGCATTGTTGAGGAAGAGAGTAAAAGTACGAAGGGTGATGCTGTGCCATGTTTATATTTATTGAAAGCACGAAGGTTAATGCCGTGCCATGATTACATTGATTACAACATACATTGCATTGGTGAGGAAGAGAGTAAAAGCACGAAGGGTGATGTCGTGCCATTGTTATCATTCAGACATGTCATTCATACTTTATCAGTTTTTGGTAAATTGTTTCTTTCTTATTTGATGTTAATTAACTGCTCTATCTTATTGTTTTCCCTTTATCTACTCTCGTTCCCCGTATATGACTGTTATTCTTCCTTGCTTTGTTATCTGTATTTTGTGTTGTAGAATAGGACAGGTGAACGTTATTTTCTAAGTCTAGCCTCGTCACTACTTTGGTCGAGGTTAGGCTCGGCACTTACTCAGTACATGGGGTCGGTTGTACTGATACTACACTGCACTTCTCTATGTTGTGCAGATCCAGCTTCCGGACCCCGTGGACCGCTCTGAAGGAGTCACCTTCAGTCCATATCGAGCTTCAAAGTATACCACTGGCGTTCGTGGGCCCTGGAGTCTCTCCTGCTATTAGCATCCTATTGTCTTATTTCTCCTTCCATTCTAAAGACAGTATTGTACTTCTTTTCAGACTTGTATTTAGTATTCTTATAGACAGTCCGTGAGGTTGTGACACTCCGGTTTTGGGATATTGCGATGTTGTTATCTTTACCATTTCATTATGCCTTTTTCGGAGTATTATTACATTCATGCTGTAAAAACTTTTGAAGTGGTTCTGGTTATTTCTGTAAAGGTTTGAAGTAATATTGCTTTGTTACTGTTTGTTTTAAAATGGCAAGGTGTTGTGTACGTTGGCTTGTCTAGCGGGTTCAACGTTAGACGCAGTCACGCCCTGGAAGGTGGGATTTCGGGTCGTGACAGTTATCGAGGTCCAAACGAAATTCCGAGATCGAGAATAGTTTCGTTATGTTATTTATGACTTACTTGCAAACGTTGGTGTCATTCCGAGTAGTATAAGTAGGTTCGGCGTATTGAAAGAGAATTTAATAACTTAAAGTTTTTAAGTTTGATCCAATAGGTTTTGGGGTGTGATTTTCAGATTTAGCATTGTTTTGGACGTTCTGAGGGCTCAAGCGAGTCCGTATAATGATTTAGGACTTGTTGGTATATTTGGACGGGGTCTCGGGAGGGACCGTATGCCATTCGGGCATCGAGCGAGGCAAAAACCAGCATAACATGACTGCTGGTGCACCGGATCTGGTGCGACCGCACCTGCGGAGGGCTAGCCGCAGGTGCAAGACCACTTCTGCGGTCCCAGCCTCGCAGGTGCGACCCCCTGGTAGGGTTGAGCACAGATCGGATCGGATCGGATTTAGCATATTTTGGATTCGGATTCTAGAAAATGCAATCTGAATCCCATCTGAATTATATCGGATTGGATTCGGATTTTAAAGTTTGAACCGGATCGGATTTCAGATCGTTATTATGTCTCAAAGTTGCAAACTAATAAATATATATTTTCTTTGTAAAAGAGGTAATGCATTAAGAAAAAATCATGTTTATACAATTATGAGAGTACTATGGTGCAAATATAGCAAAATCTAGCAATTGTAAAGGTAATAACTTGGAGGAAGATGTAAAAGAAGTACTAACTATCCGAAATTAAAGCCTGGTATTTATATATTGCCTACTAATTTCGTATTTCGGATCAGATCAGATTAAAGTATACCAATCCGAAATCCAAAATTTTAATAAACACAATCCGAAATCCGAAATTGAATGGATCGGTTCGGATTTCAGATATCTGATCCAAATGAACAGCCCTACCCCCAGTTGGGGTTGCCTATTTCCGCAAGTGTGGATTCTTTTTCGCAGAAGCGGAGCCGCAGGTGCGGTCTCCGCTCTGCAGGTGCGATGTCAGGCGCCCCTTCCCCTCCTTCGTAGGTGCAAAATATTTCTCGCATCTGCGAGACCGCAGGTGCGGTCCACGAGCCGCAGGTGCAAAAAACCTGTAGGCAGTAAGGTTGTTTTAAAATACGGGAATTCACCATTTTTGATCATTTCACTTCATCCTTGGGCGATTTTAGAGCATGCAAAAGAGACAAACGACCTAACTACTGTAAGGTAAGTAATTCCTACCCTAAACATAGTTTAATACTTGAATTCTTAGGTAGATTAACACATTAATTAGTAGAAATCATGGGTTAGAGTGAAAATGAGATAATTACCAAAGAATTAGTTATGAAATCATACGAAAACTATATAATGTTGATCCTTACGCTATGGGTGAGTGTTTCCTTCGAAAGTTTTCGGAATCCGGGCATGTGGGCCCGGGGGTGTATTTTGGAATTTTTCAATTTAGGTTGAAACGATCATTTAAGTAGAGGAATTTCATACTTTTGAGTATAGATTCATTATTTATGCTATATTTGATTAGTTTCGAGTCCTTGGGAGATGAATTTGGAGTTTGGGGCGCGTTCTTGATCTGGAAGGTAGACTTGACACGAGGTGGGTCTCCTTTCTAACCTTGTAAGAGGGAATTGTCCCCACAGGTAAATATAAATGATTGCATGTCTTTAATTGCGGGGGCTACGCACGCACGAAGTGACGAGAGTCCGTGCGTAGCTACTATTATGTTATGTCGGGTAGTTTTAGGATTCACAAGCATGTTTTATGTGTCGTATCTATAATCTTAGATGTTAATTTAGACTGCCTAATATCCTTGAACTATTAAATGAATATCTAGTAGGTTACATTCTGAAATCATTATTATTGAATCCTTTTTCTTGTAAGCATATCCTCTACTGATTCCTGATATCCTGTTAATTATGTGTATGTATACGGGTACCCGCGTTGCACGTATGATTCGCGAGCGGGGTAGCCCTACTATTATGTCAAACGCGTCGCATGTTCGATTCGCGAGCGGTGTAATAGATGCTTTATGGTTCGAGCCGTTCGACCCTTCGGCAGTGCACATTCATTTTCGCGTCGTATCGACTGTACGTTCACGACATGTCATGTGTTTGTAAATTGTTTGGGTGTTATGTGAATGTGTGTCTGTTGAATGTCATGAAAAACGAAAACTAGGCAATTTGTATGCTAGAGAACTTGACACATAAAGGTAGTTGTAAATGTTATTTGATGCTCCTGTCTTCATTATTATTCATGACTGATATCCCTGCTTAGCCTTACATTTAAGCTATATTATTTTGACCCTAGTAAGTATCACGTCGACTTCTCGTCACTACTTCTTTGAGATTAGACGAGATACTCACTGGGTACATATTGTTTATGTAATCATGCTACGCTTTTGTACTTAATTGTATTGGTCCTGAGGCAGGTGCATCTGGGTATCAATCTGGAGCTCGTCCCTGACTTGTACTTGGTTTTGACTTCTCGGTGAGCTTCTTTCCTTGACGTCTTCCAGCAGCACATTGGAGTTTTCGTTCTTTGTTTATATCTGTCTATATTTCCCCCAGACAGTAGGGCAAACTTGTATTCTTTTGGATTCTCATTCTACTAGATGTCTGTAAACTTGTGACACTAGTTCCTGGCACACACGTAGTGGACATTATATTTTTGGGCTGTAAATATAAATTATGACGTTTATGGCTATTTCTGTTTAAAATGGCCTAAGTTGTCCGTTTTACTTGATGTCTTAAATCTGAATTTAGTAAGTGACGGAAATGTGTTTGGTAAATTAAATTATTCACTAGTAAATTGATGTTGGCTTGCCTGACTTCAGTGTTGGGCGCCGTCACGACCTGATTTAGGATTTGGGTCGTGACATGATCAAGGGCATAATGGTCATTTAAGATATATTTGTGCATTGTTTGCTTGTATATCAGGCTTAATATTTCGGTTGTGGGTTCTTCGTAAAAGGAAAAACCAAAACTAACGTGGCTATAAGCTATTAAATTCTTTAGGTAAACCACATTTCTATTCAACCTTCACTATCTTCATTAAGTGCATTACTTGATTGTTATTATTATTTTTTCAATGTGTACTTTTAACTAGAAAAAATATCCTTTCGGTAATTTTATAATTCAAATGTTCACCCTGATTAAAAATACTAGGTCACATACATATATATATGACAACTCTATTATCTCCTCAAGAAATATTATTTTATTTATTAACTATTTCAAGTAAAGAAGATTTCATTAAAAATATTTAGTGAAATGTATGTAGATTTACATTCCAATGTTATTATATCACTATCAATTGATATCATTTTATACAAATTTCTCATTAAATTTCAATTACGATTGGAATACTTTATCAAATTAAGAAAAATATTTAAGAATAAAATATAGTTTCAAGTCCCCTTTTTTATTATAAAATATTAGAAATTTGTTGAAACTGTATAATAAGTATCCCCTCTCTAAAATATGAGTTGAGAATATCTGAAGTAAAAATTAAGATTTATTTTGTGAAATTTTTTCTTTTAAAAATCATTATATATTAGGAAGTATGAGAAGTATCATCATACATGATTATACTTCTCCCTCTATGATCGAAGTTAGGATTATACTTCTCCCTCTATGATCGAAGTTAGTTGGGTACTTACTCTATTCAATAAGAATTCAACATTATATAAATTTCAAAATACACAAATATACAATTAATTATTTTTAAAAATCTCAACAAATACGACTGTTGTGATGAAAATTGTATTATTCCTAAATAGTATCTTAATCATATCAAATGAAAATAGAAAAAACTGTAATATTTTAATTTAAAGTCAATTTGATTAGTATTTACAGTGATCGAGAGATTAATTTATTTTTAATAGTATGTCATTCAACTTGAAAAAAATACAATTTTTCTTGTTAAATTTTTTAATAATTAAAAATCACAATTATTATTTCAAAGAACCAAAAATACATTTTCATCAACTGCTTGGTAATAGTATTATCATGTTTTATTATTCAAATTTTGATTAGTATAAAAAGAAAAAAGTAATACATTAACATAACTGAAAATACTAAAAGAATAAAACTATATATCATTCAATTTAAACAATGAGGAAAATACATGAAGACTTATTTTTTAACTGACTTTTTAATTATTATTTTATAGTAATTAATTTAAAGTTGGCGGTGCAAAACATTTTTAAAATAAAAAAGTGTAGACCCTACGTAGAAATAATTTAAATTTTACTTGAATTATTATCTAATCACTGTATAATAAAAAATTAAACTTCGACAAGTATTTCAAAGTGATTGATAAAGTAATATGATTTCAGAAAAATTAAAATGCACATAATGCAAAAGATAAATAACAATACATGTTATCGTAGTTCTATACGTTATTACACAAAAGCCTATTCTCTTTCTTCTTTCCCTGAAGACATAGAAAGTGTGTAATTAGCAATAGACCAAGAAATTTTAAAAAGAAGAAAAGAAGAAGAAGAAGAAGAAGAAGAAGAAGAAGAATAGGAGCCTTACAAGACTTAGATGACTTCGAAAAGACTCCCTGGCTTAGGCGCTATTTCAAATGAGATAGGAATGAAAGCAAGGCTGAGAGAGGGAGAGAATGGAATACTAGGGGAGAATACTAGGACTTCAAGAAAGTCGGACGAACGATGTCTATACCTGAAATCACATAAGCTCTCATTCCAAGACTTTGAATGCAAACTAAATCGAAAGCTAATGAAAGACCGGAGGACCTGACCCATTAAGCTAAAGGATAGACGTATGGAGGAGTGGAGTTAGTTAAAGCTGCACGGGATTGCCTCCACATCTCCTTAAGATAGAGTAGAGCTTATTCATGAGGATGATTCGTAGTTCTCGTAAGAAAAGAGATTACATATGCAATTACCCTTTAAGACTCAATCACATCGAGCAATATAATCGGACCAGGAAATTACATCACACCGTTTCTAGAGGTAAAGATGATGCTCTCATTTGAAGATGCGCGGGGGTAATAATTATTCTATATTGCTCAAATATTATCTGGATTTAATCCGATAGAATTTGTGTCTACAAATACAAGTTTCAGCCATTTAATGTAAACAAAATGTAATTTACATATAAAAATAACACAACATACAAAGTACAAGAGATGATATAGTATTATTCAAAGTACATAAAATAAAAGATTTACAAATTTATAGAGCTGGCAGCTAAGTAAAGGGCAATTCATCGTGTGGAGTTTCACTTTTTTTAAAAGTTTGGTAAGCCAAATTTTTTTAAAGTATCTATAAATAGGAAGAATACATATTATTTGATCATTCACAAATTAAATATTAACAAAATTTTGTAAGTTTATTCGTCCAAATGGCACTATAGGCAAATGTTCTTATTCTTTCTTTGGTTCTTCTGATAATTTCATCAGAAGTTATTGATAGGGATATGGTTGATTCTTCAATGCCATTGCTTGAACGTAAGTTTTCTTATTACTTTCTTTTTAAATGTAGTTTTATTAACTACTAATTACAACTTTGACATGACAAATTAAATTGTCTATAATTTACCATACGAAATTTCGTAATTTTACCCTCCATTATACTTCAGGATCATTTTATTATATTCTTGTGATTAGCATAGGCATTATGGGTTAAAATCTAGTATTTGTTAAGATTTTAGTAGGCTTGTATATATAAATTCTTACTCTGTGTCGAAAGTTATGGATTTAGCTGAACCCGTGGCCGAAAGACAATATCCGCCTTTGGTCATTAGTAAATTGTCTCGTAGTTACCCTTAATTCTAATAGAGGTTTAACCTGACTAATATGTGGTAATTTTAAATTACCGTAAATAGTATATGAATAAATATAGACATTTTTCTTTGAAGTATCTTGACATGTGGAACTCACATAATCTATACTAGAGCTCTTTAAAAGTGAGGAGCAAATATGAGATAATTTACTAGCGATACGGGAATGAATAACCTCAAAATATAACGAAGGGTAAAACTAAGATATTCTTTATTGTAGATGGGCAAATTTTATTCTAACTTTCCTCTTGTTTAAATAGAGAAGAAAAAGGCCGCTTGTATTTTTTAAATTTAATTTGTGTACATATTTTAGTTTCTATTATCTAATAGAGTACTACACATGATTTTTGGTGCAGCAAATGATGATAAAAAAACAAATGGGATGAATGACCCAACACTCCAAAAGATAGGCGGAAAAGTTGGAATGTTTTTCAATGTCATGTGTGCAGCTTGCTCTTGCCCAAGTAAAAATGGTAATAACGGCAACAATAATGATGATAACAATAACAATAACAATAACGATAGTAGTGATGTAGTATTGTACGTAGGAGGCAAGATTAGAATATCAAGTTATTTATATAATCATTTTTAAGATTTACACATATATATATATATATACAAGATTTTCGTCAAAAGTGACCCATCAACACTATAGATAGGCTCGCCTCAAACCACAAGAATAACAACCGATAAATAAATCGGCAAGGCAAAAATAACTTATTAAATGAATGAAAGCTAACTCAGATTCAGACTAAATTATAATCTAATCGACTGTGGCATTTAATTAAGATTGGTTTGGGACTTTCTTTCTGTTTAATTAGAGCATTTGAGAATGCAATTGGAAACTAGAAACATATAGATTCTAGAGAAATACATTTACGTTGTCGTTTTAAGTTTTTTTTTATTTTTCTTCATGTTGAATAAATTTTATTTGTTCAATATCCCTTCTACGAATTTAAATGTAAAACTACGTATTAAATAAATTTTTGTTTAATATTTTCAAATAAAATAAAATAAATTGAAAGTAGATAAACTTTTGTGAAGATTAAAGATATTATATTGAAAACTTTTGTGAAGATTAAGACATGAGTTGGAGGTTATGTCGATCAAGTCAATTTAAGTAATATATATCGTCATTGTAAATAAATTTTACATCATCAAGTCATCCAAAACATATATATTAGCAAGCCTTCTTAAAATGAGAGATCTTGTAATGTTAATAATAAGACAAATTATCTATTACACTACTAGAAATGGCAAATTTTCCACGTCAAAACGGTCAGAAATCAAGCTTTTCCAACGAATTATCGACCGAAAAGGTCGTTTGAAAAACACATGGTCACAAATAATTTGCGACCGAATTGGCTGAAAATTTCCGACGGATTTAATCGCACATTGAAAAATAAGGAGCGCTTAAATAAAAAATATTTGCAAGTGAATTGGTAGGTAATTTTCGACTGATGCAAATGTAAAAAATAAAATAAATACATAGTTTAAATTTCCGATTGAATCGGTCATAAAATTTGAGGATACAAAAAGACAAAAAAAACTATAATTTACGACCGAATCAAGCGCAAATCTGGGAAACTTTTGCGATTGAATCAGTCGCAAATCCGCTCTGAATTTGAAAAAAAGAATAGCGGAATTCTGCTGTATTTTTAACTATACCATATGCCAAATAAACAACCAATAATCTCAAACATAGATTCAATTAAATTCTACGACAACAATCTAAAACCTAGATTCATCTACCAAATTAATATGAAAAGTGTAATAAAAGCATAATAAAAATAGCAATTAGTTGTTGTCACGACCACAAAATTGCCTCACACCTCTTCGCGAACGCGACCCCGCTCACGCGTCCGCGATGCGCACACTGCCTTAACCTTCGCGTTCGTGTCATCTCCTTCGTGAACGCGTAGAAAAAAATCCACCATCACCAATTCGCGAACGCGAGACATCCTCCGCGAACGCGATGAACAAACTTCCTGCAACAAAAAACCAGCAAAATATGCAACTCTCAAAACCAAGAATTGGTCCGTTAACACCCCCGAAACTCACTGAGGCTCTCAGGACCACAACCAAATATGCCAACGCATCCCATAACATCATTCAAACTTAATCGAGCCTTTGAACCCCTCAAAACAACGCCAAAACACTAAATCAACCTCAGATTCAAGCCTAAGAACTTAGAAACTTCTAAATTTCGCCAATAATGCCGAAACTACCCAAAACACATCCGATTGACCTGAAAATTTGCACACACATCCAAAATGTTACTACGAACCTACTCCAACTTCCGGAATTCCATTCTGACCCCGATAGCCTATTTTTCATTGCCGATCAAAAATCACCCAAAACTCAATTTCGTCATTTCAAGCCTAATTCTACTCCGGACTTCAAAACCACATTCTGAACACACCCATAAGTCCCAAATCACCTAACGAAGCTATCTGAGCCCTAAAATCCACATTCTGAGATCATTTACCTATAAGTCAACTCCTGGTTGACTTTTCAATCTATTAAGCTAACTTAAGAGACTAAGTGTCTCATTTCTCACCGCGACCACTTCGAACCCGAACCAACCGACCCAACACAACATAATTAGGCTAAACAGCACATGATAAAGCAAAAACATGGAAAACAAGGCTAGTCTCACGGAACAATCGCCTGGGTCGTTACATTTTTTCCTTCTAAGTGAATTGCGCAGATGCGGTGTTTGGACCGCAGGTGCGGCCTTGCAGGTGCTTGATTTGGGACGCAAGTACGAAAGTGTTGGGCAGAATGTATAAAAAGTCCCCTTCGTGAATTTTTCTTATTTCCACCATTTTTTAAGACGGGTTTGGAGCTTTTTGAGGGATTTTGAAGAGGGATTCAAGGGGAAACACATTGAGGTAATGTTTTTTAACATAATACTCGATTTTATGGTGATTTTCATTTAATTAAGCATGAATTTTGTGGGATTTAATGGTCAAAATTGAGGGGTAAGGGCTTGGGAATTTGAAGGTTTGATTTGGGGATTTGACGGGTCATATGAGATCGAATTTTGATGAATTTGGTATGTATAGACTCGTGAGTGAATAAGAATTTTACTTTTGTAATTTTTATCGAATTTCGAGACTTGAGACCGGGAGTCGGGTTTGGCCAATTTGGGGATATGTGATGTAAAATGATAATTTTGATGCGGGCTTCGTTCCTTTAGCTTATATTAATGATATAATACTGATTTTGGTTAGATTCGGGGCGATTTGTGTCCGAGTCGAGCGGCAAAGACATTGCGGAGTAGAGTTTTGGCTTGATTGAGGTAAGTAACACTTCTAAACTTGGTTCTGAGGGTTCAAAACCCCAGACTATGTGTTATGTGAATAGAATTGGGTGACGCACATGCCAAGTGACGTGCGTGCGGGCGTGAACCATGAGACTTATGACCTACTCCATTCCATGGAACCATTTAATGGTTCTTTCTTGATGATATATGTGCTTAAATCAACGTGATTAATGCAAACATGCTAGAAATCATGCTAAATATTGTGTTAAGGCTTCACGCCGATATTGTTGAGACACAAGTGGTCGTTTATTTCTGTTATCTCATGTGTTTCATTGATATTATATACTCAGTCATGTCATTTCATATCATATCATGTCTCAGTCTCGGCAATTGTTGATTTGCACATTATATCATTGATACGGGCTAGTTCATGCATTGTGAGCACATGTGAGCGAGACTGGAGAGTGACGATTGAGTGAGGCCGAGAGCCTAATATTGAGTGACAGATATGGGATCGGACTGCACGTCGCAGCATGTTATATTGATTATGCCTGGATTTGTCTTATGATAGCGCTTGGGCTATAGGAGCCCCTCCGTAGTCTGTAACACACACCCCGCGAGCACAGTGATATTTGAGGGATAGATCTTCCCTGGACATGGATCTTGTCCGAAGTGTTTATATTTGGAGAGGGATATTCTCCATGAGGTTGATTGGCCTGCTTCCTAGGTACTAAGCGACTAATGTCAGTGATCTGTGTACTTATTCTAGGATAAATCTTTCCCGGGCTGTTGAGCCATATACAATATCGGGGGGTTGTGAGGTGTATCATTATCTGGAGAGGATCTTCTCCATAAGGCTGGATCAACCTTCCTCATTACTAAGTGACTTATGCCTGATGTGTATATATTCTGGGATGGATCTTCCCTAGGCCATGAGCCATATACAGTACTGAGTGGACGAGTACTTGAGAGTGGGAACACATTGTGAATTTCATACTGTTGATGCATTGGCATGTAGAATATGCTGAGTTATATAAGTTAAATTGTTCAGAACTATACTTTTCTTATCACCTTTAACTGTCTAGTTAACTGAAAGCATGCCTAAATTTCTGTACATTGGTTATGTCATAAATGTGGAGGTTTAGCCCATCACTACCTCTCAACCCACAATTTGGGCTTGTTGTCGCTCCCTTTTTTTCTCGCGGAATCGAGTTTCGACATTTTTGGGATAACTCATTTTGAGAGGGTAAGGAATTGGAATTGAGAGAGGCGCCACCTAACGGATTAAGGTGCGTTTGGGCACCTAGAGCAGATAATTCATATAACTAGTTTACATCACCAATGATCAAGTAAGGGCTCAAATTACCTTGAGGGGAAGGTGTTAGGCACCCCTCGAGGTCAACAAAGGTAGATCCCGACCGAACTTGAATCAAGAGAATTAGTCTAAGGGGAAGAAAGAAATTGACAAATAAAAGACTCGATTTATTTTAAAACACGAATAGGGGGTCTTGTGTTTTTTAGGTTATAGGATCACCCTGTGCAATACTTTGTAACTCCCTCAAGATGGGGTGTTACTCATGGTATTTAGAGCACAAAATATCATCTCCTTACTACCTGGTTACTATCTTTAAGTTGTTACCTAAAGCGCTCTAGTTGATTCTAGTCCGTTTCCTATGCGTGCACTACCCGTCCCTTGCATATGGCCCTGGAGGTATTAGGACCTCTATTTGGGGGTAGATCTAGACTATACCTAGGTTACTCAAAAATGTAAAATGGTAGGCGACAAATTAAAACATATATGACTTTCAAATAAAAGCAGGTACATGCTCATATTGACCTCCACACATAAAACAACAAATGCACGCAATTGATGTGGCAAAACTTTATTTAAAGTTCCTATAAGCAGGATATCTATGCGAGAAGACAAATATACAGAGGCAGTTCTATTAAGGCGAGTGTTAGGACCTATTGTTTACCTACTGATTTTATTCAGTATAATATCTGGGCACTTCAGATAGTAATACATCACAAATATAAATCTGGAATTATTATTAAGTCCCACTAGTATATTGCCTAAGTGATTGACAGTGACGATTGTATTCAGAACCAATTAATAGAATCTTATAGGCATGACATCTACGAGTTTGATGATTATATACCTATAAACATGATTTCTAGGTGTAACACTGACTTTAACTTATAGAGATAGGTTTTATTTCCCTTTTTAATCTAATAGGCATGCTTTCTAATCATCTGAATTGATTATTGTCCTATATGCATGATATATATGCATGATTTCTAGGGTTGGAACTGATGTTAGTCCTATAGGGATGGTATCTACTACTAAATTGATTTAAATCCTATAGGCACGATCTCTAGGTGTAGGACTGATTTTTTATCCTATATGCATGGTATCTATATATTGAATTGATTTAAATCCTATAGGCATGATCTCTAGGTATGAGAGTGGATTTTTATCCTATAGACATTATATCAATTAAACCGTGTATGGGCAGAAATTATCCAGATTGCCAGAAAATGATTAAATCAAACATTGAGGTCCTATAGGCATGATATCTAACACATGTTTGTTGGACAAGTTAATGCAACCTATATGTAGGATTTCTAATGTACAATTTTAATCCTATAGGCATGATTTATAATGTGCAATTTAAATCCTATAGGCAGGATTTCTATATGCAAGCACAGAACATCACTTATACAATTTTAACAAAGATGAGGTAAGACGAGATTAACAGAACCAAATGAAACCCTATTGATAGTATTTCTACCCGAATTTCCCAAAGAAAATAAAGACCCTTCCCAATTTCACTATATTCCCCAGAATCTGTTTATTACAAACTTATTACAAGTCAGCGTAATGAATAAATTACATAATAGTAGTAAGATAAACTATAGGGAGCCTTCATTAGGCCCAAATAAACCTGGGAACCAGGCCTTCAAACCAATCAACTTCAAGGCTCATTACATAGGTACAACATTGCCAAATATGAGTGATTCACTCATAACACATATAAAACCAGGTTTTCAGTGTGTCAAAGTTCCTAAGGGCTTCAGGGACCCAGGGCAATGCTCACACCAAAACCACATATTTAAAAGATTATTCATAAGAGATTGGTAACCAATTTTCAGTACGTCAGAGTTCACATGAGTCTTATGTGGGCCGTGGGCAGTGTTCACACTGGGATGGTTGAGGATAGAACCTAAGGGACTAAGAGTGGAAGTTCTAAAAGAGTGACAACAAAAAGGAAGTTGGGACAGATTTTAAAATAGTGTTGATTTCAGAAGAAACAAAGTTCAGAACACAAGATTGTATTTTTTAGCAAGACAAGCACAGTTTCACATAGGTTAATTCAGAAAAGAGACATAATTATACTAAGTGACATGCTGATATTTAGGACAACCATTGTTAATCACAGAAGCATTTAGAAGTAGTGTAAGGCAAACAATTAGGTTGAACAAATTGGCAGGGCACAACAATTAAGTAATAATACAGAGGATAAGTTAACTAATTTCATGTTGATAGTACCTTAAGGAATGCAAGGTTCAAAACAGGTGCAAGATTAGCAAACAATGCATGAAACAAGTTAGACATTAAGCTAGCGTATAAGAGGATTCATATTATTCAAAACAACTTAATCCTAAATTACCAGTGTCACTTATAGGACTAGATGAGATCATAGAATAATACAAAATGGTAGAATCATACTCGGAATTTATACATGCTAGTCGAGAAACACATATTAAGAAAGCATGGAGAATGAAATTACAAGGAATTAGGGCATACCGGTTAAGGAGGAAAGCAAGTAACCACAACAATAAGTCCAGAATCACTTGGCCTTGGCTTTCAGCCGGCCAAGAGCAGAAACAATGAGCACAGAATCAGAGTAAGAGCTAAGTTTTTAGTGAGAATATTAGAGTTCGAGTCCTGTCTAAAGGGGAGAGGGGAAATGGTTTAAATAGTGTTCGATTAGGCAGACAAATAAGAGAATAAATCAAACATACACAAATAAGGAAAGAAAATAAATCCAAAATCAATTGAAGTCAGAGTTCAGTCAATTAACGAGTAATCATGCGAGTACTACTTAGAATAAGGTAAGTATAATATAGAATCAATTAACAATCAGTTTCAAGGCAAATAAGGTAACGAAATAAAGGAACAAGGTAGCGTGAACAAGATAAGGAAAATATCTACTATACGAGAGAGGAAAGAGTAAGCAGAAGTCAGTAAAAGAATTCAACCCTAATTTTCAAGAAAAACCATAAAATCAGCAAAGATAAAAGGCAAGAGTCACATGCTTCATAGGATGAACATAGATGGAAATATATTCACAGAACACATAATCGAAACAAATCTGGACCCAAAATAAAAGGTTTGAAACCCTAATTTTAGGTAAGCCATAAAATCGATAAAAACGGGTAAAGAATCAAGTATTTTAGTAAAATGAACATAGACAGGGATTATTCATAGAATCGAACAAGATCTGGTTAAAGATTTGAAACCCTAAACCAGGTATCTAAAAAGATTTAACAAAACATAAGAAGATTTATACGGAACAACATTAAAAAATATGGTTAAAACCAGTTTTGGTTCGAATCGGAAAGATCTGAAAGCCCTAACCTTAGGGTAGAGTAAGAATCCACAAGATAGATGAAAATATTCGTACTCACAAATGTTAGAATGAACACAGACGGAAATAATTAATAAGTTAGAGATTTTGAACCAGATTTGGTTCGAATCTCTCAAGATATGCTTGCCATTTTAGGCAAGCTATTATGTAACACCAAATAACGGGTAGCCAGTAAGGATATAGGACCAAATAACGTAGGAATCGTAGGTTGATTCCATTTTTGGGATTAGAAACAGAAGGAGTTGGGGTGATGGCACTAGGGTTTGAAAAGGGAAGAGGGGAGAAGATGAGAGTGGAGTGTATAGAGACGGCGGGTAGGTGAAAATGAATTAGGGTTAGGGGTTTGGGTAAGTTAAAAGGGGTTAGGATGCTATGAGTCGTTGATCAACGGGTGGGATTAAAACTTAGGCCGGGCGGGTTAATTTGGACGGGTACAGGCCTGGGTTAACAGGTTAAGGGTATTGGGTTAAGGGTATTGGGTTGGGTAGTTGGGTTAGATCCGAAATTAATTAAGAAAAGGGGCTATATTTTAAATACCCAATTAAATCACTAAAATAATTAATAGATAACAAAAATGTCATTTGTGCATGAAAATGATTAAAAATAACTACTTAATATTATAAAAATATAAAAAATCATTTTCTGTATAAATAATATTGTTATGCATATATGTGGGCTATTATTGCAAAATATGCAATTTTAGCCTAAGGATACAAATACAATTATAATAAGTATACAACAAACATTTAAAGCTTAATATGAATATAATTGATAAAAAATATAATAAAAAATTATTATAAAATTATTTGTGATGCAATTAATAATTATTTATGTAAGAATAAATTGATCAAAAACCCTTAAAATTATGAAAAATTACGAAAAATACTTGATTATGTTCATGCACTATTTTGAAGGTATATATGTATATTTAAAAATATATAAGGGAAATTTTAGGTATCAACACTTGTTAATTACTGAGGTGGTGTACTCACGTTACCCCATGCACCTTGCGTGCAGATTCAGGTATCTCAGATCACGATAGTGCAAGTTGATCTTTGTTGCGGTTCATCTTCGGAGAGAGCGAGGTAGCTGCTTGGCGATCGCAGACCCGCCTTTCTCCTTCCCTATCTTGCTTTGTGTATTTTGTTAGTTATTTCTCAGACAATTATTTGTCTTGATGGATTTTGACACAATTGTAGTATGGCTCATGACTCAGTGACACCAGATTTTGGGATTTCTCTCTTTTTACAGTATTTTGAGTTTGATTTTATCTTTTATTTCGATCCCTCTGATGGAAAAAGGTTAATATTTAAATATTGTTATGATAGAAAACGAGTTGGTTAAGAGTGTAGGCTTGCCTAGTTCCATGATAGGCGCCGTCAAGATCGGGTTGGTTTTTGGGTCGTGATAGAATGAGTACATTTTTTTGATTGAAAGTATAAGAAAATCTTAAGATAATTTGGCCATAAGAAATTTTTTACTTATTTCGAATTTTTTTTAATCTTTTTTCGGAATCAGTGTTTGGCCATTTCAAATTTCAAATTTGACTTGACGTTGAATTTCGAAATATTTTAGAAATTTGAAAAACTCCAAAAATTTGTTTTAAAAAAAATCACTTCAATGACTCACAAAAATTCAAAAACAAATCAAGTTATATTCATGTCCAAACAAAACTCTAATTTTTAAATACTATTTTTACGTGAATTTTTTTGTTTTCCAAAAATTCTCAATTCGAAAGTCCAAATGCCCACTAAGCTAGCGTTTGACCATAATTTTCCAAATTTATTTTAAAAAATCTGTTTTGGGTGAAATTTAGCTTGAAGATGAAAATGTGTTTGAATATACGTTTTCAAAATATATTTCTCAAATAACATGATTATAAGTTTTCTTCTAACATTTCAAACTTGACAAAAACTCATTTTAAAAAGATCAATCTAATAAACAGACTGTAACAGTAAAAAGCAAAAAAAAAAAAATATTTCCAAACTGGAGTGCCAGCCAGACTAGGATTGTGTGTTTGAAAAACTAATTAATGCTTTCCTTTTACGATGAAAAAACCGTACTTCTTACTACTGAAAATATGCAGCATTTT
Source organism: Nicotiana undulata (assembly GCA_005239495.1). Taxonomy (NCBI): domain Eukaryota; kingdom Viridiplantae; phylum Streptophyta; class Magnoliopsida; order Solanales; family Solanaceae; genus Nicotiana; species Nicotiana undulata. The sequence goes on from ML241946.1 coordinate 77,864, forward strand.
CAATTCGACACTGTTAAAGATATTGGGGTGGGGAGGTAGAGTCTGGAACCAAAATGGGATTGTTTTGGACAAGTAAAACATTAATAGATGAAATAAGAAAAAAAATATCAAATTATATATAGCGCCCAAAGACCTATGTTTGGAGTGTAGGTATAAGGACACATATAATAAAAATTAGTATAAGAACTTGCGCGATGCGCGAATAATTTGATAGAATTTTAATCTTATAAATTATGCTATAATATTAGTTGTATTTTATTATTTAATATAGTGTGCATAAATATAACACAATCTATAAAAATTAAAGGATACACATCATATATTAATCAAATAAATTGTTTGATCGTTTTTATTTTTATTATTAAATAAGCAAATAGTTAATACTATTAATAATTTGTTTGAATGTTATTTATTTATCTTTTATTTTATAATTAATTTAAAATATAAATATCATAAAATTTTCTCTATCCCCTTATCTTCTTACATTCTTTTCTACGGTAATACTTATTTGATTAGTTTTTAAATTTTGTAGTTCATTAAAAATTTAAATAAAGTAATATTTTTTACTAAATTATATTTTGAATTCATCAAAATTATTAAGAAATAAACGCCCCTCACCCCCCCACTCCCCAACCCCCCACAAAAACAAATATATATATATATATATAAAAAAANATCATAAAATTTTCTCTATCCCCTTATCTTCTTACATTCTTTTCTACGGTAATACTTATTTGATTAGTTTTTAAATTTTGTAGTTCATTAAAAATTTAAATAAAGTAATATTTTTTACTAAATTATATTTTGAATTCATCAAAATTATTAAGAAATAAACGCCCCTCACCCCCCCACTCCCCAACCCCCCACAAAAACAAATATATATATATATATATATAAAAAAGCTAACACTATGGACAGCTAACTATAGTACTAGTATTAAAAAATAGTCATATCAGCTCATTTTGTTACTCTCAAGTCTGATTCTGAACACTCAAATATCCTTTTTTCTGAATTTTCCGTCCTAGTTTAGCCTGTTGGTGTTTCTCATAGTTTAACAATTCCTTTTTCTAGCTAAGATAAAGAGCCTAACAGCTTAGTTTAACAATTCTTTTTATTTTACTGTATTGTATTGTTTGATAAATATAATATTTGGATAAATTATATCGTTTTGCTGTCGTATTATGCTATCACGCACCAGTAATATGATAAATAAACTTGTAATATTATAAAGAAAAGTAATGATACAATATATAAAAAGGTAGGGTAAATAATAAAATAAAATTATTTAATAATAATAAAGTGTGAGATTGAGAGAAAAAGACAAGGTAACGACGCGAACACACCAAATCGATCGTTACATAAAGTGACACATTTCGATGTTATGTAACGACGGATTTAACATACGATACAATAAAATTTAAGTAACAATTATAACAAACATGATACTTAAAGTAACAATATAATATGTGACAATACGGTACAATACAATATGTAACAACTATCCACACAACCTGTAAGACACCATATACCAAATAATATCACTATGTCCTTTTAAAAAGTAACAGATGCCTATGCCATAAATTGTAAGTCGCAATTGTGTTTTTTTTTTACAAGTGTGACATAAATATATGTAAAAAAATATGACGATTCTATATGTAACGTGGTTTTAAATCGCGCTATATTTTAACGGTGTTTTGACAGTTAAAATATAGCGCAATACAAAATCGCGTTATTTATGTATAGCGCATTAAATAACTGTGTTATACACATTAAAAGTCCGTGTAATACATGTAAATGCTAGATGGTCTCCAATGGTTAAGGGATAACTAAGAAGTTTGCTTTGGCCTATACCAACATTCCTTTATTTTCCTTTTCTTTTTCATTTTTTATTTCTTTTTATTATTTGGTTTAAGTATTTATTTAGACTTTAATAGAGAAACCTTTTATTATTTCTTTAAAAAATCAAACGACATTTTTAATAGTTGTTATTTTGTGTTATACATAAAACAAAATTATTTTTTTCTCCTTTTATTTTCAAATTAAAATTATGAGTTGTATTTTATAGTTAAAATTTTCATAAGAGAATAATATATAGAGAGAGATAAATTTCTTGGTTGAATTATTTTATTTTTTGATATTTTTCTTTTTAAATTTAGTTAGAAAATATGTATTATTCAATAGATAAGAAAAGAATACACTCCAAAAAATAGAAAAATATCTGGACATACATCACACATAGTAACGTAAATGAGTCACTTTTATGCATATTATTCGTGAATAAAATCAAAAGATTACCCAAAAATATCATTTTGAGGGTATATTAGGTCTGAATTCCTTTGCATTGTATGCTGAAATATATTCAACAGATTACTTCATCTCAAAGTAAACCACTCATTAAAGAATAAATACCCTCTTTTTTGTTTCACAATTCAATTTCACCTGATTAAGGAAAACAAAATAAAAAACAAACGAAAAGAAACCAATATTCAACAGAAAAAGAAAAAAAAACCCAACTGAAATTCAAACATAAAAAGAAACCAAAAGAGTTCATAAAAAGAGTCAAAAAAGTTATTATAATCAAGAGATATACTTCATTTGCAAAATAGATGTACTTCATTTACAAGATGTATGTCAAGATATTTTTCTATTTTTTGAAGTGTATTCTTTTCTTATCTATTGAGTAATATATATTTGCTAATTAAAATTAAAAAAAAATAATATAATTCAACCAAGAAATTAAACTATATATTATTCTCTTATGAAAATTTTAATAAAATAAAACTCATAAATCTAATTTGAAAATAAAAGGAGAAAAAAATAATTTTGTTTAACGTATAACACAAAATAACAACTATTAAAAATATCGGTTGAATTTTTAAAGAAATAATAAAAGGCTTCTCTATTAAAGTCTAAATAAATACTTAAACCAAATAATGAAAAGAAATGAAAAATGAAAAAGAAATAGGAAAATAAAGGAATGTTATAGTGTAAGGATTTGATCTCACCACCTCTAGGCCAAAGCAAACTCTTTAACTATCTTTTAACCATTGGGACACCCAACATTTACATATATAGTTCGGATTTTTAATTTTTTATAGTATAACACAGTTATTTAATGCGCTATACATAAATAACGTGATTTTGTACCGCGCTATAGTTTAACGGCCAAAACACGTTAAAGTATAGCGCGGTTTTAAACCGCATTATATATAAAATCGTCACTCCTTTTGTTTTACACATATTTATGTCACACTTGTCAAAAAAGACCACAATTAAGTTCCGGACTCTATAAATTATTTTCATTTGACGGTGAAAAGCTGCATGCAGACGTAGGAAGATGAAGGGTAGGGGTAGGGCGGATGCAGAATCCGAGTACGGGTTGAACTGGACCCAATAATTTTAAATGTGTAAAACTACATGTTGAACCCATAATGTTTATTTTATAGTCAGTTTAATGGTAAAAATATAGGGAAAATGTCATTATATAGTCGTTGTAAAAATAATAGTAAAAAAATATATAAAAGATATATATTTTTGGTATATATATACATTCTGTATATCATATACTATAATTATACAAATTTTATATATTTTTTTTATTATAAAATATAAATAATTTATGACACGGACTAAAAGTGATAATACCCCGACAATATAAAACGTTGAACCCATATCCAATTCAATTTTTGAATCCGCCTTGGACCGTTCCAAAGTCACCTAGCCGTCAAATCGGGTGTTATATTTTTGAACACGTAATTTTTGCCTACGTGAAATTACTCCTAAAATTCCCAAAAACAACAGTTTCTAATTAGTTTTGATTTTTATAGAATTTTTGAAGATTTTTCTCCATTTGTTGTTTGCATTTCATGGCATTTATTTGTATTTTAAGCATAATTAGAAGCACTTCGGAAAATATCAAAAATACTTTTTAGCTTTCATGCTTCACATTTTTACACTTAGAGCCCGTTTGGGCATAAAAAGTTTTTGCCCTTTTAGTTTTTATAAAAATATTTTCACTTTTTCCTGAAATCAACGTTTGTTCATAAAGTTCTCAATTTTCACTTAAGATGCATTTTGGAAATTTTTGAAAATTTGTAAAACTCCAAAAAGTTGTTTTTCAAAATTTTATTCAAGTCATTCAAAAATCTTCAAAAATAACCCAAAATTATATTCGCGTTTAAGTACAACTCTAAATTTCAAACACTATTTTTATTTAAATTTCTTTTCATTATTTATTGAAATTTTACAATTCTCATGTCCAAACATCCACTAAGACAAGTAACTGCATATCCCAGCTTTGCTTATTGGTGTTTCTCTTAGTTTGAGTATTCCTTGTACCAAATAATATCACTATCAAAAAGTAACAAATGCCTATACCACAAATTATTATTTTTTGACGCTGAAAAGCTGCAAACCTGCAAGCAAACTGCAAGGAAAGATGGGGTTGGGGGAGGTCCAAAGTCTTTTTTTTTTTTAGAACAAGGATCTTTTTTTATATATAGGATCACACAATAGAGTGTACAACATTTAGATTATCTACTTGATTATTACAGCAAAATATAATATCTCGAAGGATATTTTGGTTTCCAAAGGATGCTAGCTTAGAGAAAACATGTCACGATCCGAGTTCCCCTCTCCTCCAACGAGCCGTAATAGTGCCTAACTATTTTATTGTTAGGCAAGTCAACATTTGCAGAATACGACATTTAAAAATAATTAAAAATATATACGAAATATTACTATCATTCATTATACGGTATCAAAATTAATAAATGAAATAGAATATTATACTGTCGAAAGAATATCAATCTCTAACTATTCTGGATTTGGAATCACAATTTACGAGCTACTAAGAGTTTACTACAAGTATTTGGACCAAAGAAAGTATATATAACTGCTTTGAAACTAGATAAAACAGCAAATGCATAACAATGAGAAGACTCCAGAAATCTGCGGACGTCGACAGATCTACCTTGTGCCTCCGTACGAATAGTGTCAGCTCTAACTCGAACTCAGCTCGGCCTTAAACCTGGATTTGCACAAGAAGTGCAAAGTGCAATATCAGTACAACCGACCCCATGTACCTAACTTCGGCGAAGTAGTAACGAGGCTAGAAGAGGACACCACATAAAAGCCTGGACATATATGTACTCATGCTAGCAGAAATAACAGCAATTAGAGAATTAGTGCAACAATTAATAGGAACGGGACATGCCGTGGGGAATTCAACATAAGGAATGAGAACACGAAAGACAAAAATAAACAAAGATCAACAAACAAATTAAGCAATTAAAATAGAAAGAAAATTTGCACGGCATCACCTTGGTGCTTTTACTCTCAGCCTCACCAAATAATAAAAAGAATGCACGGCATCACCCTTTGTGCCTTTACTCTCATCCTCAACAGATTATAAATAAGAATGCACGACATCACCCTTCGAGCTTGACACTCTTCCTCACAATATAAATAACGGAAAATGGTTCAAAATACCCCTAAACTATTGGAAAAGGTTCAAAAATAGTCTTCACCCATCTATTGGGCTAAAAGTACCCCTCTATCCACTTCTTTGGTTCAAATAAATAACTATTTTTGCAGCGACTACACCTTAGTTTTTCTTTTTGTTCATTTTGAAGGAGAGCAATTCTAGTTGAATACAAATAATTAAACTATCTCATATGCAGAGGCGGATGCAACGCAATGGTATCGGGTTTAACTGAACCCAGTATTTTTGGTGTGCATCATAAATTTATGTGTAAAAATTTAATAACATTGTAATATATAGCAATATGAACCTGTAACTTTAAAAATACAATGAGTACAATGCTGATAATTTTACAGGTTGAACCCATAAAACTTAAATCCTAGATCCGTCTCTGGTCCTATGTAAAAATTACATTCTCACATGTGTATTTTACCTTTTATCGCTTGTAATTACTCGATTATTCATGATTGTTGAATTATCTTGAAATGAATCACGCGTACGTATATTTATTTTATTTAGTGCGTTAAAAATCATGTTATGCGTACGTATACATAATTAATAGCACTTAATTAATATTAAAATTGTTTGACCAAAATTGCACGAACGCATAACTTAACTTATTTTACGAATCATAATTATATCACGCGAACGTAATCATAATCATTATGATTAAATTAATTAAAAACGTGCCTAAAAGCATACTAACACATTCTTGAATTGTTCTGTCCCCTGTGTGTGAGTGTGTGTGATATCTATATGCAGGAGGGTGTCTTTGTGAGCAAGAAAAAAGGATTTGTGGTCCCAAAATTCTCCTCAATTGTGCATGTGAGTGAATTGTGAGATTGTGAAAAATAGTTGGTTATTCCATTTTGTCTTTTTGTGTTTTTTTTATAGAATTAAAAATAGCTTTATAAAGATAATATAGTATATTTAAGATAATAAAAATTGATTGAGTTTATCGTAAGGAGTAATATTTCAAGTACAATATTGATGGAGTTTATTGATTATCAACTTTTAGAAAGGTAGGATAATTTTGTATAATATTTTTAAAAATATTATGATATATTAATCGTTTGAAAGATAAGACGTTATAGTTGATTTTTATCTTCTAGTAAATTTAACATTATTGCATTATTTATATTTATAAAAATACAATATATTTATTTTTGTGAACTTTTAAATTTTAAACCTTTTTAATCATGTACTTTATTTTTATTTTTATGATTATTTTACTATTTTATTAATTTATTAATTGTTTGGAGTTTTTAAAAAAATTTGAAAATTCTAAAAGTTATCTTCAATTAAAAAATAAAAAATTTATAATCAAATACTGATTTCTAAAAAATATAAAAATTAAAAAAAAGTTTAAAAAAATGTAACGGGCTCAATTTAAATGAAACCAAAGCATTTCCAGTTTCACTTTTACAAAAAGATTAGGCAAAATGTCATCATTATCCGTATCCGATTTGACTACTCTTTTGGGGTTTACCCAGGCCATTCTTTCACTTATATAGGTCACTGGAGAATAATTGGATATATTGACACCTACCTCGTACAAAAAAGTCCAATTAATTTTTTGAGATAATTTATTAGCCAATGATGATATAATTTAATACAATAATAATAACAAATTGAATGTAGTCTTACAAGTGAGATTTTCGAAAAATAAGGTATACGCATATCCTACCACTACTTTTAAGAAGGTAAAGATGTTATTTCCGGAACTCTCAGGTGATCATAAGAAACATCTTTGGCAAACCAAACTCTGTCTGGGACATCACCATC
>ML241949.1:0-11430 GCA_005239495.1 Nicotiana undulata
GGGGGGGGGGGTAGTCTTTAGGAATTAATTATGGTAAGAATTAATCTGGTCCGTTGATAAAAATGATCAACGGTCTAGATTAAAAGGGGGATTGGGTTTGGTGGCTTTAAGGTTTGGGCTTGGTATGCTAATTAAATGGGTAGGGGTCTGAACTTAATTAGGCTAGGATTTAAAAATAAAAGTGGCTACTTATTAAATACCCAATAAAAATATATAAATAATTTATAAAAATAGCTAATGATTATATAAAAAATGAAATTGATGTTTATAGATTAAATTAAAATGATTAATTAGTATTTAAACACATGAATGACTAATTATTGAGTAAGAATAGCATAAAACATATGATTAGGCTATAACATCAAAGTTATTGCAATTATAGCCAAATAATGCCAATTTGGCTAATTGTGAAATAATTTGGTCTTAATAGGACCAGAAATATATTTTAAGTTAAGGAATATTTTTGAAATCATTTGTAATGAAATTTGTAATTAATTATTAGAGATAAAACTACTGGATAAATTAAAATAAAATTAATAAAACATATGGTAAAATTATAGAAAAATACCAATTGTCATGAAAACCTGATTTTGAAGGTACATATGCAAATTAAGAATAATTTGTGAAAAAATTGGGTATCAACAACTGTCTCAGATCCTGATACATCTTCGCGGCACCCGGATGGATGGAATACCACGAGTTGTGGGCCTCTGCTAGAACCAACTCTCGAAGCCCATCCACATTGGGCACACAAATCCGACCCTACACCCTCATAACCCCATCATCACCAATCACTACGTCCCTGGCATCACCTCGCCGGACCCTGTCCTGAAGAACGAGCAAGTGCGGCTCATCATATTGGTGCTCCCTTATCCGGTCATAAAGAGATGACCTGGAAGCTACACTATCCAACACTCAGTGAGGCTCTGGTAAGTCTAATCTCACAAATTGGCCTGCTAAGGCTTGAACATCAAGTGTTAATGGTCTCTCTGCAGCTAGGAGATATGCTAGACTCCCCAAAATCTCTGCTCTGCAACTCAAGGCGTCGGCCACTACATTGGCCTTCCCCGAATAGTGATATTATAGTCCTTGAGAATCTTCAACCATCACCTCTGAGGCAAATTCAAATCCTTCTGTTTAAACAGATGATGTAGACTACGGTGATCAGTGAAAACCTCACAATGTACCCCATATAAATAATGACCCAAATCTTCAAGGCGTGAACAATGGCTGCTAGCTCGAGATCATGCACGAGATAGTTCTTTTCATGAGTCTTCAACTGGCGCAAGGCGTAGGCAATCACCCTACCCTTCTGCATCAAAACACAACCGATGCCTATCCTCGAGGAATCATAATATACGGTATAAGAACCTGAAGCTGATGACAATACTAGTACTAGAGCTGGGGTCAATGCATTCGTGAGCTTCTGAAAGATCTCCTCACACTCGTTCGACCACCTGAATGGAGCACCCTTCTGGGTCAATTAGGTCAAGGACAAAGTAATAGAATAAATCCCCTCTACCAAGCGACGGTAATATCTCGCCAAACCAAGGAAGCTCCTAATCTCTGTAGCTGAGGACGGTCTGGGCCAACTCTACACCGCCTCAATCTTCTTTGGATCAACCTGAATACCCTCACAGGACACCACGTGTCCCCAGAAAGCTACCGATCCAAGACAAAACTCACACTTGAAGAACTTTGCATAAAGTTTCTCCTTCCTCAATCTCTGCAATACCACTCTCAAATGCTGAGTGTGCTCCTCCTGGCTACGAGAATATACCATGATGTCATCAATGAACACAATAACAAATGAATCCAGGTACGACTGAAACACGTTGTTCATCAAATGCATGAACGCTACTGGGGCATTGGTCCGCCCAAAAGACATCACCATGAACTCATAATGACCATAACGAGTCCTGAAAGCTATCTTGGGAATATCAGAATCCTGAATGCAGATGATGATACCTAGATCTCAAATCAATCTTAGAGAACACTCTAGCTCCCTGAAGCTGGTCAAACAAATCATCAATACGAGGTATAGGATACTTATTCTTGACTGTAACCTTGTTCAAATGCATGTAGTCAATACACATCCTCATGGAACCATCCTTATTCTTTAAAAACAACACCGGTGCACCCCAAGGCGACACACTAGGCCGAATGAACCCCTTATCTAGGAGTTCCTGAAGATGCTATTTCAATTCCTTCAACTCTGCCGGTGCCATACGTTACGGTGGAAGAGAGATAGGCTGAGTGCCCGACATCAAATCAATACCAAAATCAATATCCCTATCAGGTGGCATGCCTGGCAGGTCAGCAGGAAACATGTCTGGAAAATCACAGACCAAAGGAACAAAATCAATAGTGAGAGTCTCAAAACTGACATCCCTCACAAAAGCGAAATAAGATAAACACCTTTTCTCTACCATCCACTGAGCCTTCATGTAAGAAATCACCCTACTAGGCACATACTCAGCATAACCTCCCCACTCAACTCTATCAAAGTCAACCATGCTAAGTAACAACAGATCCACTCGGGTATCGAGACCCCCAATAGATATCACACACGACCGGTAAACACGGTCCACAGCAACAGTATCGCCCACCGGGGTCAACACATGAACGGATGTCACTAATGACTCACAGGGCATATCCAGAAAATGGAAAAAGTATGATGAAACATAGCAATATGTGGAACGGATCAAATAAGACCGAAGCATCTCGGTGATAGACTGAGACAATACCTGTAATCACTGCATCTGAGGCCATATCATCTGGTCTGGCTGGGAGTGCATAAAAACGAGCTTGACCTCCAGCTGATCGACCTCCCCCTCTAGGGCGGCCTCTAGCTTACTGATCCCCACCCCTAGCTGCTTGGGCGGGTGGTGTAGTAACTGGTGCTGAAGCTGAAGGCTGGCTCCTCTGATGGAATGAACCACCCAAAATACGGGGACAATACCTCTAGATATGACTCTGATCACCACATTCAAATCAACCCTTCTCGGCAAATGAAGGTGGGGACTGAAGGGAACCCAGAGAACCAGAATGACTACCAGAAGAACCATGCGCCGAGGAACCCTGAACTGATGGTGGCAGAGATGAACTCTGGGCGGGAAGGACACTGAATGAAAAATTGCCCGGATGAGAGCTGGGGGGACCATGACCCGATGATGCACCACTGTAGGCTGGGCGGACTGGCTGAGGAGTCCTAAATGAACGGCCTCTGCTGTATTGAGACTGACCTCCTTGATGAACACCACCAAAACCACTAGATCCTCGAGGCCTCTTGGCCTCCCTCTCGACTCGCTCCTGGCGGCAAACTAACTCAATCTCTCTAGCAATGTCAACCACCTGCTCAAAAGAAGTGCCAAATACCCTCTCTCTGGTCAGAAAAATCTGAAGCTGATAAGTGAGGCAATCAACGAACCTCCTTATCCTCTACCTATCTGTGGGAACTAGCCAAATAGAATGACAGGCTAACTCACCTCATCTCACACTGCGTCACGGTCATGTCCTCCTGACGCAACTGCTCAAACTCCCTACGCAGCTCCTCCCTGCGGGACTGCGGTACACACTTCTCCAAGAAGAGAATGCAGAACTGATGCCAGGTAAGGGGCGCTGCATCAACAGGTATACGCCTCTCATAGGCCTCCCCCCAAACAAGTGCAGCTTCTGAGAATTGGAAGGTAGTAAATGGAACCCCACTAGCCTCCAATATCCCTGTTGTACGAAGAATCCTCTAACACTTGTCTAAGAAGCCCTGGGCATCATCGCCCTCAGTACCACTGAAATCCGGGGGTTGAAATATACTAAATCTCTCCAGCTTGCGCTGCTCATCATCTGCCAATGCTGGGACCACATAATCTTGGGCTGGGGAAACCGGCTGGGCTGGAGCCGCCCCCGGTGTCTGAATCCCCTGGGTAACCTGCTCAGGTGTCCGGGCAACTGGAGTCTAAGTGCCTCCCCCGACCTGAGAAGTAGCAGCAGTATTAGACATAGCGACTGCCTATGCAAGACTGGTGCACACAGTCAGGATCTGAGCAAGAGTCTCCTGGAAACCCGAAATCACAATAGAAACTGCCGATGCCTGAGCCTGTCCCGCTGGAATCTCAATGGCGGGGACCTGATCCTGAACAGTAGGAGGGTCCACAGGTACTGCCCTGGCTGTTGCACGGGATGCACCCCTTCCTCTGACACGACCTCGACCACGGCCTCGACATCTCGCTGGTCCAGCTGGTGTATGATCACCCTGATCGGTAGCGCGAGTCCTCACCATCTGTGAGAGAATGCTAACAACAGAAGCTTCGTTCCAGGAATCAACAAGTTCGCACGACAGAATTCAAGAATGTGAGATTTTCCCTAAGGGTTCTGTAGCCTCTCGAAGATAAGTACATATGTCTCCATACCAAGAGCTCTAATACCGACTTGTCACGACCCCAAACACTTAGTCATGATGGCGCCTGTCGTGGAATCAGGCAAGCCACACATTTCGTTGAATCCAAGTTTATTTTTTAGAAATTATATAAATTTAGAAGAAGAATATTGATAATGATCCACTTGAAAGTTTAAACAACATTAAAGCACAATTCGGAATCCAACCCCGGATCTAGTATCACTCAGTCACTAGCTACTACAACATAAAATGTCCAAATATAAAATAGACAATATAGTCTGAGATAAGAAAATGCGACAAGAAGATAAAGATGGAGAAATCGAGGTTGCGATCTCCAGCTGCTACCTCGAAGACTCCTGGGAACTCTGACAGTAAATCAACCACTGCTACCGGGCCTCACTGAACCTGGACCTTCACACAAGGTGCATGGGGTAACGTGAGTACACCAACTCAGAAGTAACGAACCCAAACTATGGGCTAAGAGGTAGTGACAGACTAAACCTCAGAATTTACAATAAAGAGCGTGCAGAAATTCAACATGCTAACATTTTATCAGAATATAAACAAAATATGCCAAGTATGCTCGGTATACTCTACATGCCAACATATAAATATGTGAAACCAGTGTGGGAATCCACACAATGCTCACAACCCTCACAGAGATGTCCACTCAGTACCGTATATGGCTCTCAGGCCCAGGAAAGGTCCATCTCGGAATGTGCATAATCATCGGTGAACGTAGTCACTCTGTATTGAGGAAAAAGGCCAGTCCAGCCCCACGGAGAAGATCCATGTCTGAAATACAACACTCGGACAAGATCCATGTCCAGGGACGATCCATCCCTCATATATCAACAATTTCGGACAAGATCCATGCCCAGGGAAGATCCACCCCTCAAATATCAATGCGCTCACTGGGGTGTAAAGACTCCGGAAGGGCTCTAATAAGCCCAAGCGCTATATCAAGCCAATGAAGGCATGATCCGAGTATCGCTGCGGTGTGCAGTCCGATCTCAAAACTGTCTCAATCTCGGCCTCACTCGGTCATTACTCTCCAATATCGCTCACATGGATCACATATGCATAAATCGACCCGAAACAATGATAAATAGGCATATAATTAACAATTACTGAGACTGAGGCATGAAATGATATGCTATGATATGACCGAGTATATGAAATCAAATAATCACAAAATGAGACAGTAATATACGACTACTCGGGTCTCAGCATTTTCGGCGTGAAGCCTTAGCATTTATACTTAACATGATTTCTGTCATGTTCACATTTACCACATTATTAGAAGTGCGGATATCAATTCGTAATAACTACTAGACAATGCCATGGGATGAGCCAGGCCACAAATTACTCGGTGCACGCCCACACGCCCGTCACTTGACATGTGCGTCGCCTCAATTACAGTCATATATCATAAAGTTCAAGGTTTCGAACCCTCAGAATTAAGTTTGGAAATGTTACTTACCTCAAAACAAGCTAAAATTCTAGCCCACAGTGCCTTTGCCTCTAGACTCGGCCTTCGAGTGCTCCAGATCTACCAAAATCAGATTTATATCATTATTATATGCCAAGGAACGAAACCCATTCGAAAATTATCAAAATTAATCCAAAATTCCGAGACTGGCCAAACCGAACCCCCGGGCCAACATCTCGGAATTCGATAAAAATCACAAAACTAGAATTCTTATTCCCTCACGAGTCTACCCATATCAAATTCATTAAAATCCGACCTCAATTGCCCATTCAAATCATTAAAAGAAATTCTCAAACTTTCCTCCCATTTTCCCCCAATTTCCACTCTAATTCCTCAAACTAAATGATGAAAATCAAGACTAACTCATGGAATTAACCCAAGTATGATTGAAGAATACTTACCCCAAGAACTCCGCTGAATATCCATTCAAATTTCACCTTTTCCCGAGCTCTCTAATGGGTTTTTTGAATATATGGACCAAACCCTCATTTTTTAACTTAAAAGAATCTGCCTAGTTATTACCCTTCGCGAACACGACCCTATGCACGCGTTCACATAGAACAACCAACAGGCCCCCCTCTTTTACCCTATGCAAACGCGATTGCCTTACCGCGAACGCGATGCCTAGGCAACTCAAGATACATGAACACGTCCCCCTCACGCGAACGCGTAGACCAAAATGTTTGGGGTCCTTTAGCTACCAGCTTCCCTTCTCGAACGCATCCCCTTCACGCGTTCGCAATGCACACACTGCCTAACCCCTCAGGTTCGCCTCCCCCTCTCGCGAACGCATAGAACAAAACCCCCAGCTCCCCAATCTACTCTTCACGAATGCGAGACCCCACTGCGAACGCAAAGAACAAAAATTCTCTGCAACAACACCAGAAAATTTGCCAAGTTCAAAGCCCAAAATTGATCCGTTAACCACCCGAAACTCACCTGAGGCCCTCGGTACCTCAACCAAACATGCCAACACCTCCCACAACCTCATTTAAACTTAGTCAAGCCTTCAAAACACCCAAAACAACGCAAAAATACCAAATTCACCTCGAATTCAAGACTATGAACTTTGAAACTTCCAAATTTCGCCAAAGATGCTGAAACCATCCAAAACACGTCTGATTGACCTGAAAATTTGCACACACATCCAAAATAACCCTACGAACCTATTCCAACTTTTGAAATTCCATTCTGACTCCGATAGCTAATTTTCCACTACCGACTGGAAATCGCTAAAAACTCAATTGCGCCAATTCAAGCCAAGTTCTACTTGCTCGAGCCATAAAATTCCCAAGTCCTAAATCACCTAACGAAGCTATCCGAGCCATAAAATTCACATTCCAAGGTTGTTTACCTATTAGTCATCTCCCGATTGACTTTTCCAACTATTAAGCTCATTTAAGAGACTTAGTGTCTCAATTCTCACCACGACCTCTCCGAACCCGAACCAACCGACCCAACACATCATAATTAGGTTAAATAACATGTGACAAAGCTGAAACAAGGGAAACAAGGATAATTTCATGGAACGACCGGCCTGGTCGTTAAAGTAAAACATGAAATTAAACATATTTTTTAGTAGAAAAAGTCCGATTGAAAAGATCAATACGACAAGACCAAATCGACCAAATTGAACCGATAATCGATCGAACCGAAGAAACCAGACTAATTTTGGTTTGGTTATTGGTGCAACAAATAGAAAATAGAGAACCAAAAAAACCGAACCGAACAACATAAAAACGGAACCGAACCGGCCGATGCCCACCCTTAAATGACACGGAACATGCACGTAAATCAGTAAATATAAAATGGATCTATCAAAGGTCTCGAAATATGGAAATAAAGGCTATTACTCAAAAGGCTAGTAACATTCTCCACCTCTAAAAGAAATGTTTGTCCTCGAACAGACCTAGAAAAGTACCTGGAATGGTATGAGTATCTACTCCGCATATCGGACACAGACTCTCATGTAGCCTCATCCATAGGCTGATCCCTCAAATGAAGAGCAAGACGTAAGAAAACGAAAGTAACTTTACGTACAAAAGAAGTTAATATAGTGAATTTGAATAAATGACATAAAATAAAGTTCAAATTAATATATAATCGTTTATAACAAAATTTAACAAAATATATAATGCCAAGCGAAACTATAAAGCATGTTAAGCGAGACTTAATTATTACGAAACCCTAAATTTTTAAGCCCAATGGATCAATTCTTGTGCAAAGTATGTTGAAAATTTTATAGCTAATGTGTAATAGATATTCAGGCAACTTGTGTATCATCTCCATGTAATGACCGGCCATTTGGTGCTCTTGCATCCTGTTCGGCGGTTTAAGACTTTGAGAAGCTTCATATAATGCATTATGGCTTGTGTGTATATTTGATTTTAATTTTTTAGAGGTTCAGAGTTTATATGGAAGAGTAATTCTCAATTCAGAAGCTTAAAGTTGGAAGAGTTGACCAAGATTTGACTTTTTAGTAAAAGACCTCAAAGTCATGATTTGATGATTTTACTAGGTTCATATGGTTGTTTAGGACTTGGTCGTATGTTTGAATTTCAATTTAGATGCTCCTAGAATATTTTTGGTTTAATTTGTTGAAAGTTGACAATTTGAAGAATTGGAAAGTTCATAAGTTTGACCGGAAGTTGACTTTGGTGTTATCAGCCTCCTATTATCGTTTTGAGACCTTCGATAAGTTCATTTAGTTGATTTAAACTTGTGCGCAAAGTTTGATAGTAATCCGTAAAGTTCAATTGTGGTTTAGACACATTCGACAAAGTTTGAATGTTTGAAAGTGAAGAAATAATTTTGAGCTTCGATCTTGGTTTTGATGTTGTTATTCGTGTTTTGAGATTTTGAAAAAATTTGAATAATGTATTTGTACTTTTTAGTGTAATTGGATAGGATTATGAGAGGCCCAAGTGTGATACGGGGTGGTTTCGGACTAGTTTGGGTGAGTTTGGAGTAGCTGATGTGCTGATGTGTTGCAGTGCATCGCGATCGCGGAGCAAGTCTTACAACCTCATAATAGGATTTTGGCAGTTTGGTATTTGTGCATTGCGTACGCGGGAACTTCAAGTTCGTGGAGTGTTGTGGGAGATGGCTATTGCGTTCGCGTTCACAAAGTGTTGGAAGAGGTCGGGCAGCAGCCTTCCGCATTCGCGTTTGGACGCTCGCGTTTGCGTAGTAGAGAGGTTAGTTGGCTTTGGCGTCCGCTTGGAATTGGACATGTTCGCATAGAAGGTTCAGGAGGAAATGTTAGGTTGTTCATCATTTTCACGTGAGTTTGGCCACGATCACATAAAGTATTTGTTATTATTTTGAGTTTTGGAGCTCGGGAAGAGGCGATTTTGGAGATGGATTTCACCCTTATTTTGAGAGTGTTGATACCCAAATTTTCCCATATATATTTCAAAATACATATATACTTTCAAAACAGTGCATGAACATCAATTAGTATTTTTCCATATTTTTCTGTAATTTTAAAAGGATTTTTAATTAATCTATTCCTGCATTTTATTATCTAAATAATTACTAGTTTCATCACAAATAGTTTTATAATAATTTATTACTTAATTTTTGTCATTTATATTTATATTAAGCTTTAATCCTTTTTATGCATAATTATATTGCATCACTAGACTATAATTGCAACAACTTTGTAAAAATAGCCCATATATGCATAATTGCATTACTTACACGGAAAATAACTTTTTATATTTTTTATAATATTAAGTAATTATTTTAAATAATTTTCATATACAAATAGGATTTGTTATCATTTATTAATTATTTTTATTAATTTAAGTGAGTATTTAAAACATAGCCCTTTAGTTAAATTTTCAGACCCCCAACCCAATAACTAACCAGCCCAATTATCCTAACCCAAACCCAACTACCCATACCCATACCCGCTTAATTAAACCCGCCCCGCCTAAATTTAATCCATGTCGTTGATCTCAAATGATCAACGAACCTAAATCAACCTTCCCTTTTTAATATACCAAACCCCAAACTCTACCCTCATTTCCCCCTAACCCGCCGCCTTTGGATCCCTTCTCTCCTCTATTCTCTCTCACTCCCCTCAAACCCTAGCCCCGCCGTCACACATTCCCTCTTGATTCATGAGTTTTTCTTCGATTTCATGCCTTATCTGGCCTCACCTCTCTACTGGTTATACGATTTCTATGTTACTTGATGTGAATCTCAAGAGACTCGAACAAAATCTGGTTCAAAGTCTCTCATTTCTTGATTATTCCATCTATGTTCACTCCGATACCTGTGAGTACGAGTAATTTCGTATTTTATGATTCCAAATCTCAGTTTCAAACCAGATGTGATTCACTTCTGTTTATTTTCATGAACCAGACTATTTTCAGGTTGAATTGGTTTAGATCTCTTTAGATCTACAGCGATTTTGTGGTTGTTTTTATATTTCTCCCATAAAATCTTCTGTTTTTGTTGCGATCTTTTATTATTATTATTAACCGATGTTATTTGTAACAACCCGACCGGTCGTTTTGCGTTTTAGGACCCCGTTCCCCTAAATTAGACTTCCCGTAGTTGCTTTTAATTATTTATTACTTGCTGGGACGGGTGGTCCGAGATTTGGAAGAGTTTAGAGTGGTATAGGAACACGTAGTTCCTTAAGGCTGGCTTTTAAGGCCAAGTTTGACTTTGGTCAATATTTTGAGTAAACGACCTCAGAATCGAGTTTCGATGGTTCCGGCAACTTCGTATGATGATTTTGGACTTGGGCGTATGTTCGAAACGGGTTTACGATGACCCGGGAGCATTTCGGCGCAAAATAATGAAATAAGAGTTTCTTTAAGTTCAAATTGAAGTTTGGAACATGTTTTTGTGTTATCAAGGTCCAAACGGAACTCCGAGACCAGGAAATAGTTCTTTCATGTCATTTATGACTTGCTTGAAACATTTGGTGTCATTCCGTGTAGTATAGATAAGTTCGGCGCATTGTTAATGAATTCAAGAACTTAAAGTTCTTATGTTTGATTCAAGGGGTTTTGAGGTGTGGTTTTTAGTTTTAGCGTTGTTTTTGGTGTTCCAAAGGCTCAAGCAAGTCCGTAGTATGATTTGGGACTTGTTGGTGTATTTGGACGGGGGCTCGGGTGGGCCCAGATGCCACTCGGGCATTGAATGAGGCTAAAAACCAGCAAAAATAGCTGCTGGTGCACCAGATCTGGTCCCCTACCTCTACCTCGGCCTCGACCCCTTGTGGGTCTGGCTGGTGCCTGGTCACCCTGGTCGGTATTGCGTGTCCTCACCATCTGTGAGAGAATGAAACAACGTAAGTTTAGATTTCAAGAATCAATAGATTGGCACGAAAGAGTTCAAGAAAATAGAGATGTTTCCTAAAAGTTCTGCAGCCTCTCGAAGATAAGTACAGACGTCTCCGTACCGATCCGCAAGACTCTACTAAACCTGCTCATGACATTTGATTCCTATGAAACCTAGTGCTCTGATACCAACTTGTCACGACCCCAAATCCTAACAGGCCCTGATGGCGCCTATCGTGGAA
>MDKH01216323.1:0-30970 GCA_005239495.1 Nicotiana undulata
ACTCAGCTATTCCTGGACAGGTATATTCCACCCTCCGAGAGGGAAGAGCTGTGGTATCAGTTCGAGCAGCTAGAGCAGGGGGCAGATGATAGTGACGGATTACGAGGCCAGGTTTTCAGAGTTGTCCCGTCATGCCCTCATGATTCTTCCTATAGAGGCTGAGAGAGTGCGGAGATTCGTAGCTGGGTTACACTCGGGTATTAGGGCCATCATGTCCCGAGAGGTGGAGATGGGTACTCCTTATCAGCTTGTGGCCGAGATAGCTCACCGGAATGAGGGTTACCGATCGAGGGGTAGAGAGCAGGGTCAGCCGGATAAGAGAGTTAGATTTTCTGGAGATTTTCGAGGCACCCCAGGCAGGGGCAGGGTTAGTTCAGCAGAGGCCAGCCTAGCAGGCCTCCATACTCAGCTCCTCTACTACCTCCCCGTGGTGTTCCATTGAGGCCTTACTTCAATGCCATGCCAGAGAGTTCTTACCGCCCACCAGCCATTCAGGGTTCCTCCAGCGAGTATTCAGGTCATAAGGGTTTTCCCAGTCCTTACTTTAGTGCTATGCTAGAGGTTTCTCACAGTCCCCTAGTTATTTAGGGTTCTTCTTCTTCAGGGCAGCAGGCCATGCCTCCAGTGAGATGCTATGAGTGTGGGGATTCAGGCCATATGAGGAGGACTTATCCCAGACTTCGAGGCAAGGCTGTTCAACAGAGTTATCAGCCTACATACTCAGCACCGGCGCTCCGTCCACCCAGAGGTGGAGGACAGGCTGGTAGAGGTCGTCCCAGAGGTGGAGGCAGTCAGGGGGAGCTAAGCTAGCTCCTATTCATTTCAGCGGAGGTCAATCTTCAGGATTCTATGCTATTCCGGCCCGAGCAGATGCAGTGGCCTCAGACGAGGTGATCACAGGTACTATCTCAGTATGTGGTAGGGAGGCATCAGTGCTATTTGATCTAGGATCTACTTATTCTTATGTGTCAGCTTTATTTTCTTGTTTTCTGGATGTTCCTTGCGAGTCCTTAGGTTCTCCTATATATGCTTCCACTCCTGTGGGCAATTCTGTGGTGGTAGACCGGGTCTATCGGTCTTGTGTGATCACCTTTTGTGGGTATGAGACTAGAGCGGACCTTCTATTGCTCGACATGGTGGATTTTGAGATTATCCTGGGCATAGATTGGCTATCTCCTCATCATGCCAAGACGGTTACTTTGGCCATGCCCGAGTTGCCTAGGATGGAATGGAGAGGTTCCTCAGTTAGTGCGGCCAGTAGAGTTATTTTCTTCCTGAAGGCTCGACATATGGTCAAGAAGGGTTGTTTGGCATATCTTGCTTATGTGCGGGACACCACCATCGAGTTTTCCACGATTGATTCAGTGCCAGTTGTTCGAGAGTTTGCGGATGTCTTTCCTTCAGACCTTCCGGGCATGCCTCCGTATCGAGATATCGATTTTTGTATTGATGTAGCTCCAGGCACTCAGCCTATTTCTATTCCCCCGTATCGTATGGATCCAAAGGAGTTGAAGGAGTTAAAGGAGCAGCTTGAGGAGTTGTTGGCTAAGGGGTTTATCAGGCCGAGTGTATCGCCGTGGGGTGCTCCAATTCTATTTGTAAAGAAGAAAGATGGGTCTATGCGGATGTGCATCGATTACCGCCAATTGAACAAGGTAACTATTAAGAACAAGTATCCATTACCGCGCATCGATGATTTGTTTGACCAACGTCAGGGTGCCAGAGTATTTTCTAAAATTGACTTGAGATCGGGGTATCATCAGCTGAAGATTCGGACTTCGAATGTTCCGAAGACTGCTTTTCATACGAGATATGGCCATTATGAGTTCCTAGTGATGTCCTTCGGCTTGACTAATACCCCGACAACATTTATGGACTTGATGAACAGGGTGTTCAGGCGTATATTGATTCCTTTGTCATCATCTTCATTGATGACATTTTGATTTACTCACGTAGCATGGGAGAGCACGGGCAACATTTGAGAGTTGTGCTCCAGACCTTGTGAGTACAAAAGCTATATGCTAAGTTCTCCAAGTGTGAGTTTTGGTTGGACTCCGTGGCATTCTTGGGGCATGTGGTATCTGGAGAGGGTATCAAGGTTGATCCTAAGAAGATTGAGGCAGTTCAGAGTTGGCCACATCCTACTTCAGCGACTGAGATCAGGAGTTTCTTGGGTCTAGCAGGCTACTTCCGGCGATTTGTGGAGGGATTTTCATCCATTGCAGCCCCATTTACTAGATTGACTCAGAAGAACGCTCCATTTCGATGGCCTGACGAGTGTGAAGCGAGCTTTCAGAAGCTCAAGACTGCATTGACTCCAGAACCAGTTCTAGTATTGCCTTCCAGTTCGGGGATGCATACGTTGTATTGTGACGCTTTGCGCGTTGGCTTGGGGTGTGTATTAATGCAGGAAGGGAGAGTTATTTCTTATTGCTTCGCGCCAGCTGAAGGTTCATGAGAAGAATTACCCTGTACACGATTTGGAGTTGGCGGCGATTGTTCATGATCTTAAGATTTGGAGGCATTACTTAAATGGGGGTGTCTTGTGAGGTTTATACAGACCAGCACAGCTTGCAGCACTTGTTCAAGTAGATGGATCTTAATTTAAGGCAGCACAGGTGGCTTGAGTTACTAAAGGATTACGATATCACCATTCTCTATCATCCGGGAAAGGCGAATGTAGTAGCAAATGCTTTGAGTAGGAAGGCGGAAAGTATGGGTAGCTTGGCCTATATTGCAGCATAGGAGAGACCGCTAGCCCTGGACATTCAGTCCTTGGCCAATCGCTTGGCGAGATTGGACCTTTTAGAGCCTCGTCGAGTTCTAGATTATGTGGGTGCTCAGTCTTCATTATTGGGGGATATTAAGGCTCGACAGTATGATGACCCGTGTTTGGCAGAACTACGGGCGACAGTGGTTCAGGGTGGTGCCAAGGAGGTTACTATTAGCGAGGATGGTGTTATGAGACTTCAGAATCGTTTGTGTGTTCCAAATGTTGATATCCTGAGGCAGAGGATTCTTGAGGAGGCACACAGTTCACGGTATTCTGTTCATCTTTGTGCTACGAAGATGCATCGTGATTCGAAGCAGCATTTTTGGTGGAGGCGGATGAAGAGGGACATTGTGGAGTGTGTGGCTAGGTGTCTTAATTGTCAGCAGGTTAAATATGAGCACTAGAGGCCAGGGTGCCTACTTCAGCAAATGCCCATTCCTGAGTGGAAGTGGGAGCGCATTACTATGGACTTCGTGGTTGGGTTGCGTCGGACATTGCGGAAGGTTGACGTGGTTTGGGTTATTGTGGATAGATTAACCAAATCGGTGCATTTCATCCCTGTGGCTATTACTTACACTTCCGAGAGGTTAGCTCAGGTCTACATTCGAGAGATAGTCCGATTGCACGGTGTACCGGTGTCCATTATATCAGATCGAGGTCCTCAGTTCACCTCGCACTTCTAGAGAGCATTGCACAGAGAGATGGGTACTCAAATAGATCTCAGCACAACATTTCATCCACAGACTGATGGTTAGTCGGAGCGTACAGTTTAGATATTGGAGGACATGCTAAGAGCATGTGTGCTTGACTTTGGAGGCCAGTGGGACCAGTTCTTGCCCTTGGTCGAGTTTGCTTACAAGAATAGTTATCAGTCCAGCATCGAGATGGCTCCATTTGAGGCTTTATATGGTCGGCGATGTTGTTCTCCTATCGGGTGGTTTGAGCCTGGGGAGGCTAAGTTATATGGTGTAGACCTGGTGAGAGATGCTTTAGAGAAGGTGAAGTTAATTCAGGAGAGGCTTCGCACAACATAGTCCAGACAGAAGAGCTACGCGGATCAGTGGGCAGATGATGTGTCGTTTATGGAAGGAGATAATGTTTTGCTGAAGGTTTTTCCGATGAAGGGTATTATGAGATTCGGGAAGAAGGGCAAGCTGAGCCCGAGGTTCATAGGTCCTTTCGAGGTGTTGAGGGGAGTTAGAGAGGTTGCTTATGAGCTTGCTCTACCTCCCAGCTTACCAGGAGTCCATCCGGTATTCCATGTATCCATGCTCCGGAGATACCACGCCGACTTCTCTAACGTTGTTAATTTCAGTAATCTTCAGTTGGATGAGAGGTTGGGATACGAGGAGGAGCCAGTTGCTATTATTGATAGGAAGGACCGCCAGTTGAGATCTAAGAGAATTTCTGTTGTAAAGGTCCAGTGGTGGGGCCAATCGGTCGAGGAGGCGACTTGGGAGTCCGAGGAGGACTTGCAGAGCAGATATCCACACTTATTCAGCACTTAAGGTAGATTCTAGACCCGTTCGAGGATGAACGTTTGTTTAAGAGGTGGAGAACGTAATGACCGGACTGGTCGTTTTGAGTATTCGGACCCCGTTCCATTAAATAAGACTTTCTGTAGCGGCTTATCGTGATTTGTGACTTGCGGTGACGGGTGGTTCGGCATTTGAAAGTGTTTGGAATACTAAACGAACACTTGGTTCCTTAAGGTTGGCTTTTAAAACCAAGTTTGTCTTCGGTCATCATTTTGAGTAAACGACATCGAAATCGAGTTTTGACGATTTCAGTAGCTTCGTATGATGCTTTCGTACTTGTACGTATGTCCGGAATGGGTTTTGGATGACCCGGGAGCGTTTCGACGCCAAACAGCGTAATAGAGTTTCCTTAAGTTTAAAATTTGGTTTGGAACGTGATTTTATGTTATCGAGGTCCGAACGCACTTCCGAGATAGGGAATAGTTCCGTTATGTCATTCATGACTTGCCTGAAAAATTTGGTGTCATTCCGAGTATTATACGTCAGTTCGGCTCATTGAAACCGAATTCAAAAACTTAGAAATTCTTAAGTTTGATCCTAGGGGTTTTGAGGGGTGATTTTGAGATTTAGCGTTGTTTCGGGTCTTCCGAAGGCTCGAGCGAGTCCGTATTATGATTAAGGACTTGTTGGTATAATTGGACAGGGGCTCGGGTGGGCTCAGGTGCCTCCCGGACACCACACGAGGAAACACCAGCTGAAAATGCAGCTGGTGCACCTGATCTGGTGTGACTGCAGGTGCGGTTGCCCAGCCGCAGGTGCGGGACCGCAAAGGTCATTGACGAAGACGCTTACCTAAAACAAGCACTATGAGAAGAGTTAAGCTTAAGGGACTAAATGTGCCAGTTATACCACGTGCAACCCTTGTGTGTACGAAATTCAATTATACCTGGTGTAGAAGGGTTACCGCAAGGCAAGTAATGTCTGTGAAGATGTAGAAATAAAATGCCAAAGATGAAGAGGTAAATATTGAATGGTAAAGGAAGAATGTGATCAAAAGGTGAAAGGAATAAGAATACATTTATTCATATCCTACAGATATAATATAACTCCAGAACATTATGCAAGCATGATGTTGGGGAGAATCAATAAGGGTTTCGCACTCAATGATATTGATATATAAGTGGGAATGAACACTTGATACATAAGGATCCCGTACAAGAGGTAAGTTAAGACAAAGGACATAACCCAAGAGGCGTTACATAAAATAAAGATATGAGAGTTGACCAATGGGTAGTCAGTAGTTGATTCAGGAAGAGCCTAGTTATGGCTAGATAGGAGGATATACGAAAATCAGTAGATCATGCAAGATAAACGTAGTGAAACCCAACATAGGAAATTCAGTCTCTTATATACAAAATCGTAATCCTCGAGATATATTCAGATAGGAGTTGGGGTAGTAGAAGGTAGAATATAAATGTTACGAAAATAAAAGAGAGTGCCACAATGGAGACAACTGAAATTTCAATTCAGAAGAAACCCTACAAGCACAAGGGCATGGAAGTAAGTAACTAAGGATAATGATAGGCGAGTAAGAACATCAGCAATACCGTGGGATATACAATGTAATAAGGTCTCAACTTTATAAGAGTTAGAAGTTCTTCCCTAAGTACTACAACGAAAGACTAGTTGAGGAAATAAGGAAGCGGGCTTCAACATAAGTATAGTGACCTAAAGTAGAAATGGTCTAGTAACAGCAGTCTCACTATAACGTTGTATGCACTCCATCAGAAAGTGGCACCTATCGTAGCTAATGAACGGAAGAAGAAAAACAAAATCAATCAAAAGTTAATAATTAAGATCATATGAGTTACAGGGAACTCCCGTAATCATGGGCACTAAGATAGGCCAAGTATCCATGCAGCAAGTGGCAGAACGACTAGGAAAAGTAATTGTTTACATTTAAAGACAACTGAGAAGGCGTGAAAGGAAATCTATGGTGCGAACATGATGAAAAGAAGGTTACGAGTAGCATAAGTAGAATTTCGTAGGTCGCAAGCTAAAGTAGGTAGAGCAACAAGGTTTTAGCTAGGCAGGAGTAAGGATAAGTAAAAGGTGAATGAGAAGGTGACGAGAATAGGTAATTCCTCGGGATTAAACCCATCACAACAAGAGAGCTGATGGTTTCCATACAGTTATAAAAAGCTCAGTATAGCATGAGTGAGCTCAAAGGAGTTTAAAACTAGGATCATTTAGAAGCGATAGAATGCTACCATGGTAGTAATGTAAGGGTGTAATTGTGATAAATGATAAGAGAATGACGTTCAGACCTTTGATTGAGTAATGATTTTGAGAACAAGTATTTCATGAACTGCACGAGATTAGAATACCCCCATAAGATGAATCACATTGGGATGCTATGAGATACATTTATTGCATTATAGTATCGTCCCTAAGTGGATCAGGAAAATCACTTCAGATGTTCCCCAATGAGATGTAAGCCCTAGTGACGATATATTACATAAGAGATTTTAAATTATCAGTGGTAGATTATAGATCAATATTAAGGTGAATCAACAATGAATGGATAAAAGTTACAAAGTATGAGATGACATTATGTTGTCATTATTAAGATGGACGGTAATAAGGAAGCATTAAATGGCTTAGATTTATACATATATGATAAGTGGTGAGCGAAAAACCTGGAGTTGGGTGGCAAGTTTCCATAATAATAAACCGAAGTAAGAGTTATGGTATAATATGACCTACCTAGTAGTTGTAAATCCATAAGCATAGATAACTGAGGCTATGAAACAAGATATAGCAATAGTCGTAAGTTCAACAAAATACCAAACAAAGAACTTTAGTACACCTATAGATGCCCAGAGGGACAACTTGTCATAGTACAATATATGTTCACCAAGTGAATCCTAAAGATAGGTTAAAAGCTAACAGGAAATAAAAAAAGAGATAAGAGTCGCATTGGCACACATTCAAGGTTAGAATTGTCTAGGATGCAGGAAAGAAGGTAGAAATAGTTACGACATTGAAAGGAGTTCAACCACAAGTCGTGGTGTGAGAAAGAGGCCTAAAGGAGGGGAATGCCCTAGCCTTAGGGTGAGACTATGGTTCATTACATGATAAGGAAGTTATGCTATGACTTAATTTTTTTAGTATGATAGTTGTGTTCTACATGTTGAAGTCAAGCAAGTTGTGGAAAAAAAGTTGGCAAAGGTCTTCACAAGTTACACTCATAATGTGCTGAACATTAGGTCAAATGTAACTGAGATTTTATCCCAATATACTTGGAATTATTGGATGATCTACCAAACAAATTTAGGATCTATGCGTCAATGTTTCAAATGCATTAAACCGTTCATCTATACGACGTAGGAGTAGAGAGATATTTGCAGTTTCGCGATACTGCGCAGGCATCATAAGTGCCAAGTAGGTAGATCACTAGAGCTTTTTGAGCAATACATTTCATGTGTTATATGAGGTCTTATTGGGAAATATTATATACCAAATTGAAGGTCTTGGGAATGTAGTTTTCAACTCTCTTAACCGTTCATTTATATGACATCGGGATAAAATGATATAAGCGTCGGAAGATGGACCAATCCTAGGGTGCCAAGCTAGCACCTCTTTGACTTTTCCAAACTTGATATATATAAATCTTAGGTCAGCTTTCTCTTCATTATTCAGCATAAAATGACCAGAGAACACCCATAAACATAAACTCAAGCTATCTTCCAGGGTTTCAAAGAAGAATATCATCCCGGGCATGAAATCGAGAAGCAATAACATCAAAACGATCCCTACGACGTAAGTGTCATTCTACCGCCTCTCCTTTTTCATTGTAGTTAGAGTTTTGGAAGTTACTTCATAGTTAAGAAACTTCTAATATCTGTATATAAGTGCTTACATATCAAGGAAGTTTCATAAATGTGTTTCCTAATAGTTAGAACTCACGAGACGGTGATCGGAAGCCGTGAGTTCGAGTAATTTGATTGTAGCAGACTGTTTTGTGTTGTTGTTGGGCGGCGTGTTTTAATACTATTTTGTGGAGTTTTGGAGGAGGAAGTGTAATAACCCGGTAGGTCGGTTTGAGAATTATCGCCCCAATCACCTAATAACTGCTTCACCCATGTCTATTTATTTATTGAAACTCGTCGGAGCATTGAGTGGTGAAATCCGGAGTGATTTTGGACACTTAGTCCTTAAATGTGGATTTTTGCTTTTGAAATTAGGCTGTAGCTAGAGCTCTGTGAGGACGGATCCGGAATGGAATTCCGTCAACTCCGTTAGCTCCGTTAGCTCCGTTGGGTAATTTCGGGGTTAGGAAAGTGTGCGGAATATGTTTTCGAGGTCGGTTGTAGATTTATGCTTGAATTGGCGAAAGTTAGAATTTCGGCGATTTTGGCTGATAAGGTGAGATTTTGATATCGGACTCGGAATGGAATTCTGAAAGCGACAACAGGTCCGTAATGTCATTTATGACCAGTGTGCAAAATTTGGGGTCATTCGGATGCGTTTTGACGTGTTTCGGCATCGAATATGAATTTTAGGAATTTCGTAGGTTCTTAGGCTTGAATATAAGTATATTTGATGATTTTGATGTTATAAGATGTGTTTTAAGGCTCGACCAAGTTTTAATGAGGTATTAGGGTCGGTTGGTGGTTTTGTTTGAGGTCCCGGGGGCCTCGGGTGTGTTTCGGGTGTTCAAACGAACACTTTTGGCCAAAAGGCCTTAGCTGGTTTTTCTACAGAAGAGTTTTCTTCTCTGTGAACGCAAGAGATCACTCGCGATCGCAAGAGATCACTCGCGATCGCATAGAGTAATTAGGGGAGGCACGTGAGTTGTTCTTCGCGATCGCAGAAGGCAATCTGCGATCGCACTGCTTTGGGAAGATGGCCTCCGCGATCGCATGTCTCTGGACGCGATCACATAGTGGATTTTGGTCCGAGGAATGAGGTCAACGTTTGTTCTTCGCGGTCGCGGGGCCCCTTACGCGATCGCGTAGCTTGGGGGCCAAGAGGTCCGCGATTGCAGACCTATTAACACGATCGCAGTGAGGAATTTTGGGCGTGTCAGAATGTTCTCCGCGATCACGTCTGGGCTTCCGCGATCGCGAAGAGAAAATGCCTGGGCAGTGTTTAAAAACCCAAAACCGAGGGTTTATGTTATTTTCACCATTTTCTGATTTTGGAAGCTCGGGAGAGGCAATCTTCGAAGGTATTTGCACCTGGGTGATTTGGGTAAGGGATTTCTAACCTACATAGATCAAATTCCATGATTCCAATCTTAAATTCAACCTTAAATTTTGAAATTTGTAGGTAGAAAATGGGAAAAATGGGAAGAACTTCATAGACCGAATTGTTGAGTTTTGATTGGGTGTTTGACCTCCGATTTGAGAGATTCTTATATGGTTAGACTCTTGAGTGAATGGGGGCTTCGGAAAATGTAATTTTTACCCGATTTCGAGACGTTGGCGCGGGGGACCTTTTGGGCGAATTTCTTAATTTCGCGTATTAGCTTCGAATCAATTAGCTAATTTGTTTCCTTAAAGTGTTATTTATATTATGAAATCGAATTTATTAGATTTGGGCCACCCGGTGTCGGATACTCGTGGCAAGAGCGTGGTACTGAGTTGATTTGCGCAGTCAAGGTAAGTGGCTTGCCTAACTCTGTGTTGGGAACTTCACCTTAGGTACTTTCATACTGATTTTTTTATGTGGACACCTTGTACGTGAGGTGACGAGTGCGTACATGGGTCATTGTTTCTAAAAATTCCACTTTTCCTTCCATGACATAACTCATTTTCATTCCTATATTACTGTGTTATGTCATAACTGAGTAGTTAGCGTGGGAATAAACATACCTACCTGTCCTTACTTGAATTCTTCTTATTTGCTACTAATTGCACGATGCTTAGGTAGTTTACCTTATTCTTGCATGTTGTCTTCTTGAACTATTTAATTATACCGTATCTGATAGACTTCTACATTGCATATTTAAATTGGGACTACGGACCGAGATCCTAGAGCTTTCCCCCTGTACTGCATTGCATATTTAAATTGGGACTATGGACTGAGATCCGATCGATTTCCCCCTGTACTGCATAGCATATTTAAATTTGGACTACGGACCGAGATCCAGGAGCTTTCCCCTGTACTGCATTGCATATTTGCTGTTGAGATATATGTTGTGCTGAGCCGAGGGCTCTTCTTTATTATTTCCTTCAGTCCTCCTTTTAAATCCTGTTATCATTGCTTATTTATATTTCACTGTTTAGACTTATAACTGACTTGTTTTTAAAACTCAGTAGAGTCTTAACCTGACCTCATCACTACTTGTCTGGGTTAGGCTTGGCACTTACTGAGTACCGAATGTGGAGTACTCATGCCCTTCCCTGTGCATCTTTTCCTTATGTGCAGATCCAGGTACCAACACACAGTACCGTGGTTAGGCGCATCATAGCAGCTGCTTAGGAGACCGCGGGGTAATTCTGCCGCGTTCGCAGGATCTCATGTGTCCCCTTCCACTCCAGTATAGATTTAGGAGACACATATAGATACATTTTTTCTTATTCCTTTGTTTAGAGCTATAGTAGCATAGAGTTTGTGATTTGTGATATTCCGGGTTTTGGGAAAGTAAAAGTTGTACATGCCGAGAAGCTAAGTTTGATAGTATTTCTTCTTCTTTACCGTTCTTTTATTGTTTTGTCTTATTTTCCGTAAATTTTAGGCTTACTTAATCGTAGAGACTAGGTGCCGTCATGAGACCGTTCGGAGGGTAAATCGGGTCGTGACAAGTTGGTATCAAAGCATATAGGTTCATAGGAGTCACAAGTCACAAGCCGATTTATTAGTGTCTCGCGGATCGGTGCGGAGATGTCCGTATCTATCTTCTATAGGCTATGTAACTATTAAGAACAATCATATTCTTTGGAACTCCTTATCGTGCTAGTTACTGTCATCTAAGTTCTTAAACTCTATTCTATTCTTGCTTACAGATGGTTCATACTCGTACAGGACGTATTGATGACCAGGCACTCGAGCCCCCAGCCAGAACCGTCAGAGGCAGGGGCCGGGGCAGAGTACGAGCACGCGGTGCGGCCCGAGAACCGGCGAGAGCAGAGGCAGAGGGTCCCCCAGCAGCCACATATGGAGGGGCACAGGAGGTCCCTACTATTACTCCAGCCCTCTAGGAGACATTGGCTCAGTTTTTGAGTGCCTTTAGTAATCTATCTCAGGCGGGACTACTTCTGATAGCCCTAGCTACATACCAGGCCAGGGGAGGGACACAGACTCTCGCAGCCCGTACTCCTGAGCAGAGGGTTCATATTGGGTAGGTTCCCGAGTATATTCCTATGCCCCATCAGCTCCAGCTCAGCATGAGACTAGGATAGTTGCTCCTGAGGCAGAGCATCTCCGACTTGAGAGGTACAAGATGTACCGCCCACCTGAGTTCGGTGGACTAGCTTCGGACAATGCCTTGAGTTTTCTTGAAGGGTGTCATCTCATTCTCCGCACTATGGGTATTGTGGAGACGAGTGGGGTTTCTTTCACTACTTTCCACCTGAGAGGAGCAGCTTATCAGTGGTGGCGTGCTTTTGAGTTGGGCAGTCCGGGCGAGGAAACTTCACTTACTTGGGCTCAGTTCTCAGAGATGTTCGTACTTGAGTTTGTCCCTCAGAGCCTCAGGGATGCTTGGCGTGCAGAGTTTGAGCAGTTACGCCAGGGTACTATGACTGTGTAGGAGTATGCAGTCCGTTTTAGCAACTTGGCTCGTCATGCACCAGCTTTGGTTGCCACTGTCAGAGAGAGAGTTCGACACTTTATTAAGGGACTTCACCCTAGTATTCAGACCAGCATGGATAGAGAGCTGGAGACAGTTATTGCTTACCAGCAGGCCGTGAGTATTGCCCGTAGGATTGAGACTATGTTAGCCCCATACATGGAGGAGAGAGAGACCAAGAGGTCTCGAGAGACCGGTCACTTTTCAGGAGTCCGTGTACCATCAGCATGTTATGGTAAGGGTTTTTTGAGTCTCCCCATTCATTCAGCTCTTCTCGCAGCCAATGGTATTCCAGCTCCTCCTAGACCTCAGGAGCCTTATTATGCACCACAAGTATCTCAGGTGCCTTCAGTTCGAGGTGCTATCACTGGCCAGTCCAACAGGCCAGTTCAGAGTCAGCATCAGCTGCCACGTCCTCCAAGGGGTTGTTTTGAGTGTGGCGACCCTCGTCATATGATCAGAGATTTCCCCAGGGCTAGGAGGGGTGCACCACCTCAGACCTATCAGGTTCCACGCCTTCCACTAGGTCCCCCGGCTATTCTTCCATCCCCACCTGCGAGCCCACCATCTCAAGCAGCCCGAGGTGGGGGTTAGGGAGGTCGGGTTCGCCCTATAGGGGGAGGCCAGGACATATATTATTCTCTTCCAGGCCGCTCCGAGGCCATTGCTTCAGATTCGGTCATTACAGGTATTGTTCCCGTTTGTCATAGGGACGCATCAGTATTATTTGACCCAGACTCTACGTATTCGTATGTGTCCTCTTACTTTGCTTCCCATCTAGGTATATCTCGGGATTCTTTGAGTTTCCCCATTTATGTTTCTACTCCCGTGGGAGATTCTCTTGCTGTGGACCGCGTATATCGGGCGTGTTTGATTGTTATCAGGGGTTTTGAGACCAGGGCTGATTTATTATTACTCAGTAATGTATATTTCAATGTTATATTGGGTATGGACTGGTTGTCTCCCTATCTTGATTGTCACGCCAAGACCGTGACGCTGGCTATGCCAGGATTACCGAGGCTAGAGTGGAGAGGTTCCTTAGAGTACACTCCCCGCCGAGTCATTTCCTTTCTTAAGGCTCAGCGGATGGTTGAAAAGGGGTGTGATGTGTATTTGGCTTATGTAAGAGATGTTAGTGCTGTGACCCCTACAGTTGAGTCTGTCCCCATTGTTATGGACTATCCTGATGTTTTTCCAGCTGATCTTCCGGGTATGCCTCCCGACAGAGATATTGATTTCACCATTGACTTGTCGCCGGGCGCTCAGCCCATTTCCATTCCTCCCTATCGAATGGATCCTCCTGAGTTGAAGGAGTTGAAGGAGCAGTTACAGGAGTTGCTTGAAAAGGGATTCATCAGGCCTAGTGTATCGCCTCGGGGTGCTCCGGTAACATTTGTGAAGAAAAAGGATGGTTCAATGCGTATGTGTATTGACTACCGGCAGCTGAATAAGGTGACAGTGAAGAACAGGTACCCATTGCCTCGCATTGATGTTTTATTTGACCAGTTACAGGGTTTTAAGGTGTTCTCCAAGATTGATCTTTGTTTGGGTTATCATCAGTTGAAGATGCGGGAGCCGGATATCCCGAAGACTACCTTCAAGACCAGATATGGCCACTATGAGTTCCTTGTTATGTCATATGGGCTGACCAATGCCCCAGCAGCCTTCATGCACCTGATGCACAACGTATTTCGACCGTACCTTGATACTTTCGTCATCGTGTTCATTGATGACATTCTGGTATATTCTCGGTCCCAAGAGGACCATGAGCAGCATTTGAGGACCGTACATCAGACATTGAGGGAGAGGAAGTTGTATGCCAAATTTTCTAAGTGTGAATTTTTGCTTGATTCTGTTGCATTCTTAGGCCATGTGGTATCTTCGGATGGGATCAAGGTAGACCCGAAGAAGGTAGAGGTGGCGCAGAGTTGGCCTAGACCGTCTTCAGCTACTGAGATCCGCAGTTTCCTCAATTTGGCTAGGTATTATCGCCGTCTTGTGGAGGGATTTTCATCCATCTCGGTGCCCATGACCAGACTGACCCAGAAAGGTGCACCTTTTATATGGACTGAGGAGTGTGAGGATAGCTTTCAGAAGCTCAAGACATCCCTGACTACAACTCCAGTGTTAGTACTACCCACCGGTTCAGGATCCTATACAGTCTATTGTGATGCTTCGAGGATTGGCCTAGGAGCAGTGTTGATGCATGACGGTAGGGTGATTGCCTATGCGTCCAGTCAGTTGAAGGTGCATGAGAAAAACTACCCTGTTCATGATCTTGAGTTGGCAGCGATTGTTCACTCCCTGAAGATATGGCGTCATTATTTATATGGTGTTCCCTGTGAGATATTCACGGATCACCGGAGTTTGAAACATATATTCAGACAGAGAGATCTCAATTTGCGCCAGCATAGGTGGTTGGAGTTACTCAAGGATTATGACATCACTATATTTTACCACACGGGGAAGGCTAATGTGGTGGCCGACGCCTAGAGTCGCCGGGCGGAGAGTTTGGGTAGTTTGGCATATCTTCGTGCAGCTGAGAGGCCCTTGGCCTTGGATGTTCAGTCCTTAGCCAGTCAGTTCGTGAGACTGGATCTTTCTGAGCCTTGCCGGGTATTTTCCTATGTTGTGCTCGATCGTCTCTTTATGACCGCATTCAAGAGCGCCAATATTAGGATCCCAACCTTCGGGCTCTTCAGGTTAGGGTTCGACAGGGGGATGCCAGGGATGTGACCATAGGTGATGACGGTGTGATGAGTATGCAAGGCCGGATTTGTGTTCCCAATGTAGATGGAATTTGGGAGTTGATTCTTGAGGAGGCCCAAAGCTCGTGGTATTCCATCCATCCGGGTACCACGAAGATGTACCAGGATCTGAGACATCACTATTGGTAGCGAAGGATGAAGAAGGATATAACGGAGTTTGTAGCCAAGTGCCTCAATTATCAGCAGGTCAAATGTGAGCATCAGAGACCGGGAGGATTACTTCAGCAGATGAAGCTTCCAGAGTGGAAGTGGGAGCGGATCACCATGGAATGGTTGGCTTCCTCGGACCTTGGGGAAGCATGATGCTATTTGGGTGATTGTGGACCGACTGACCAAATCAGCTCATTTCATTCCAGTGTTGACTACATATTCTTTTGAGAGGTTGGCCCAGATCTACATCCGGGAGATAGTCTGCTTGCACGGTGTGCCGGTTGAGGTCCTCAGTTCACCTCGCACTTCTGGACATCTTTGCATAGTGAGCCGGGTACCCAGATAGATCTCAGTACAGCATTCCACCCCCAAATGGACGGGTAGTCCTAGCGCACGATTCAGATTATTGAGGATATGCTCCGTGCCTGTGTGATGGATTTTGGAGGGTCATGGGACCGATACTTGCCTCTTGCAGAGTTTGCTTATAATAATAGCTACCAGTCAAGCATTCAGATGGCGTCGTATAAGGCTTTGGATGGTAGACGGTGCAGGTCTCCAGTAGGATGGTTTGAGCCGGGCGAGGCCCGATTGTTGGGTACAGACTTGGTTCAGGATGCCCTGGACAAGGTGAAGGTGATCCAGGAGAGACGTCACACAGCTCAATCCAGATAGAAGAGTTACGCGGACCGGAAGGTTCGTGACTTGGCATTTATGGCTGGTGATCGGGTTTTGCTTCGGGTATCGCCTATGAAGGGCATCATGACATTCGGGAAGAAGTGTAAGCTGAGTCCGAGGTTCATTGGCCCTTTTGAGGTATTGCAACAGGTTGGGGAGGTAGTCTATGAGTTGGCCTTGACTCCTAACCTAGCAGGCGTTCATCCGGTGTTCCACGTTTCCATGCTCCGGAAGTATCACGGTGACCCGACTCATGTTTTAGATTTCAGCTTGGTCAAATTGGACAAGGATCTATCATATGTTGAGGAGCCTGTGGCTATATTGGACAAGCAGGTCATGAGGCTCAGATCGAAGAATATTTCTTCAGTAAAGGTTCAGTGGAGGGGTCATCCGGTCGAGGAGGAGACTTGGAAGACCGAGAAGGACATGCGGAGTCAGCACCCTCATCTCTTCACAACTTCAGGTATGTTTCCATACTCGTTCGAGGACGAACGATTTTCTTAAGAGGGGGAGAATGTAACGACCCGGTAGGTCGTTTTGAGAGTTAGTGCCCCGATACCCTAATAACCTCTTCTCCCATGTCTATTTATGTTATTGAAACTCGTCGAAGCATTGAGTGGTAAAATCCGGAGTGATTTTGGACACTTAGTCCTTAAATGTGGATTTTTGCTTTTGAAATTAGACTGTAGCTAGAACTCTGTGAAGACGGATCCAGAATGGAATTCTGTCGACTCCGTTAGCTCTGTTGGGTGATTTCAGGGTTAGGAGCATGTGCGGAATGTGTTTTCGATGTCAGTTGTAGATTTAGGCTTGAATTGGCGGAAGTTAGAATTTCGGCGATTTCAGCCGATAAGGTGAGATTTTGATATCGGACTCGGAATGGAATTCCGAAAGCAACAACAGGTGCGTAATGTCATTTATGACCTGTGTGCAAAATTTGGGGTCATTCGGATGCGTTTTGACGTGTTTCGGCATCGAATGTGAATTCTAGGAATTTCGTAGGTTCTTAGGCTTAAATCTATGCATATTTGATGATTTTGATGTTATAATATGTGTTTTAAGGTTCGGACAAGTTTGAATGAGCTATTAGGGTCGGTTGGTGGTTTTGGTTGAGGTCTTGGAGGCCTCAGGTGTGTTTCGGGTGTTCAAACGAACACTTTTGGCCAAAAGGCCTTAGCTAGTTTTCCTGGGTTTTCTACAGCAGAGTTTTCTTCTCTGCGATCGCAAGAGATCACTCAAGATCGTATAGAGTAATTAGGGGAGGCACGTGAGTTGTTCTTCACGATCGCAGAAGGCTATCCGTGATCGCAGTTTTTTGGGAAGATGGCCTCTGTGATCGCATGTCTCAGGACGCGATCGCATAGTTGATTTTGGTCCGAGGAATGGGGTCAACGTTTGTTCTTCGCGGTCGTGTGGCCCCTTACGCGATCGCATATCTTGGGGGCATAGAGGTCTTTGATCGCAGACCTATTAACGCGATCGCAGTGAGGAATTTTGGGCGCGTGTCATAATGTTCTCCGCGATCGCGTCTGGGCTTCCGCGATCGCGTAGAGAAAATGCCTGGGCAGTGTTTAAAAACCCAAAACCGAGGGTTTATTTTATTTTCACCATTTTCGATTTTGGAAGCTCGGGAGAGGCGATTTTCGAAGGTATTTGCATTTGGGTGATTTGGGTTAGTGATTTCTGACCTACATAGATCAAATTCCATGATTCTAATCTTAAATTCAACCTTAAATTTCGAAATTTTTAGGTAGAAAATGGGAAAACAGGGAAGAACTTCATAGACCAAATTGTTGAGTTTTGATTGGGTGTTTGACCTCCGATTTGAGAGATTTTTATATGGTTAGACTCGTGAGTGAATGGGGGGTTCAAAAAATGTAATTATTACCCGATTCCGAGACGTGGGCCCGGGAGACTTTTTGGGCGAATTTCCTAATTTCGCGTATTAGCTTCAAATTAATTAGCTAATTTATTTCCTTAAAGTGTTATTTACCTTATGCAATCGAATTTATTAGATTTGGGACACCCGGAGTCGGATACTCGTGGCAAGAGCGTGGTACTGAGTTGATTTGCGCAGTCAAGGTAAGTTGCTTGCCTAACTCTATGTTGCGGACTTCCCCTTAGGTACTTTCATACTGATTTTGTTATGTGGACGCCGTGTACGTGAGGTGACGAGTGCGTACACGGGTCATTGTTGCTAAAAATTCCACTTTTTCTTCCACGACATAACTCATTTTCATTCCTATATTACTGTTTTATGTCATAACTGAGTAGTAAGCGTAGGAATAAGCATGCCTACATGTCCTTACTTGAATTCCTCTTATTTGCTACTAATTGCACGATTCTTGGGGTTTACCTTATTCTTGCATGTTGTCTTCTTGAACTTTTTAATTAAACCGTATCTGATAGACTTCTGCATTGCATATTTAAATTGGGACTACAGACCGAGATCCGAGAGCTTTCCCCCTGTACTGCATTGCATATTTAAATTGGGACTACGAACTGAGATCCGGTAGTTTTCCCCCTGTACATCATAGCCTATTTAAATCGGGACTACGGACCGAGATCCGGGAGCTTTCCCCCTGTACTGCATTGCATATTTGCTGTTTAGATATATGTTGTGCTGAGCCGAGGGCTCTTCTTTATTATTTCCTTCAGTCCTCCTTTTAAATCCTGCTATCATTGCTTATTTATATTTCACTGTTTATACTTATAACTAACTTGTTTTTAAAACTCAGTAGAGCCTAACCTGACCTCGTCACTACTTGACTGGGGTTAGGCTTGGCACTTACTGAGTATCGAATGTGGAGTACTCACGCCCTTTCCTGCGCATGTTTTCCCCATACGTAGATCCAGGTCCCAGCACACAGTACCGTGGTTAGGCGCATCATAGCAGCTGCTTAGGAGACCGCGAGGTAATTCTGTCGCGTCCTCATGATCTCATGTGTCCCCTTCCACTCCAGTATAGATTTAGGAGACACATATAGATACATTTTTCCTTATTCCTTTGTTTAGAGCTACAATAGCACAGAGTTTATGATTTGTGATATTCCAGGTTTTGGGAAAGTAAAAGTTGTATATGCCGAGCGGCTAAGTTTTATAGTATTGCTTCTTCTTTACCGTTCTATTATTGTTTTGTCTTATTTTCCGCAAATTTTAGGCTTACCTAGTCATAGAGACTAGGTGCCGTCACGAGACCGTTCGGAGGGTAAATCGGGTCGTGACAGGAAGGGTGTGGAGAAACACCATATAGATGTAGGGTTGTGAGCTGGTCGTTCGTTGTATCATTTTTGGGTCGTTTGACACGACTACGGTGGTCATCTTATGTATGAAGTGATTAGGTTGTGTGTGGACTGTTTTGGGAGGCTCAATATGATTATTATTGATGTTTCTTGGGCTGTTTGGTGATTGTTTTGACTTGTGTGAGTTCATATATATAAGGGAGGTGCTGTCCGTTTCATCATAAAATAGGTTGTGGTCGATACATAATAGTTATGACGCTTAAACGATAACGATAATGTCGTTTCTCTTATTGTAGATTAAGGAGTTGTGACATTTGTGTAGCTTGATGTTGGGACAGTATATGCAAGGTATGTGAGTCTATCCTTTTCCTTCTTTTGCACGACTCCGATTGTACATAATGCAATGAACGAGTTTCCAAAGATACTCTACTCTTAGAAGCTAGTAGTACTTACATTGTTTCCCTTCTTATGGAACAATTGATGTTGCGGTTGCTTCTCTTATTCTTATGTTATCAATGTTGTTGGTACTTCCTAATTCTTATAAGATTCTCGATGAAGATTTAGCCCTAATGGTGTGTACGGAGAATATCGACCTTATGTCACTCTGAAATGTTCAGAACATGATTCCAATGAGTCCTGCATGCATTATATATATGTATCTATTTTATTCTACCGAGCCGCGCTATAGTCGGCCGGGTATGGCACCTATTGTGCAACCACTGATCAGTTGGGTTTACCGAGTCCTCTTTGAGGCCGAGTATGATATGATGATGATGATGCCCACAGAGGCGAATGATCTATGATGATGATGATGATGCCCTCAGAGGCGGATGATTTAAAAAGATTATGTGTATATATGTATCATGCATTTCATGTTACTATCTCTTAGAAGCACTCAGATGCTACAGGTTGTATCTCCTACATCTCTCTTTACATTACTGTTCTTATTTATGCTTTCCTGCCTTACATACTCAGTACTTTATTCGTACTGACGTCCTTTTATTATGGACGTTGCATGTCGTGCTGTAGGTCCTGATAGACAGGTAGACGCAGCTCCCCCACCACAGTAGGCTTTCCTGTTCAGCGGTTATATGCGAGATCCCTTCTCTGGACTTGCCGTGGTCTTGGTATGCATTTTGTTATAGATGTTATGGGTATGCCGGGGCCCTGTTCCGGCTATGTTGCGTTACTTATGCTTCTTTATAGGCTCATAGACAGGTGTCGACTCATGTATAGTTTGGTATGCCTTGTTGGCTAATGTTTGTTGTATAGTCTTTCATGGAAGCGTTGTAGCTCGTACCTTTTATGTAATTTCTTAGAAATCTAGTCATCCCGTGTGATGTATGTGCATGATCCATATCTACCATTTTATTGATCTCGTTATCCCTTAAAGATAATAAAGAAGACTAGATAAAATGTACGTTGGTGCTCGGCAAATATGGCCCGGGTGCTCGTCATGATCCTCCAGTTTGGGTCGTGACAGTGATGGCGCCTATCATGAAACTAGGCTAGCTCTCTAACACAACGAAATCAACATCTTTTAGTTTTATAATTAATATATCCTTATATTCCGATAAAGATCTTCTTTTTAAGACAAGTTCAATCTAGAAAATAATAATCCAACGATCAAAATCTAATACCGACCCAAACCACTGGAGTCAACTGTCATGAGCATCTAGGACGATAAATACAATGTATAATAAAGTGACTTTGCTACTACAAGGGTCTGAGGTAGGAAAGACAAAACTAAGAACTGGGGAAAAGAAAGGAGGTGAGCTGGGGACGCTGAGCAGTACCTCGATCCTCGAACAAACTCCAAGCACGTCAAAGAATCAACTAGTGAGATGGTCCGGTACCGGGATCTGCACACAGAGGTGCAGGGAGTAACGTGAGTACACCAACTCAGTAAGTAACCAAAGTAACTAAAAACTTGAGTGGAGTGACGAACATTTATAAATAATAATTTCATAAAATAGCAATTCAACTTTTATCAGAAAAACTTAGTATAAAGAAGAGTGGGAAAATTAGTAAAATTTCACAATGTAACAGCCTCTCAGGCACAATATTACTCATAACAAGGTATCTCAGTCACTCGTGGCCCCACTATCAGTATCTCATGCTCACACTAAGCACTCTCACTCAATAAGTACCAGGTATCTCACAACTGCTGCGGCGTGGAGCCCGATCCGATATATAATATATACTGTTGCGGCGTGCAGCCCGATCCAATATATATATATATATATATATATGTATATTGCTACGGCGTGCAGCTCGACCCATATATTAGTCGGATGTGCTCACTGGGGGTGTACAGACTCCGGAGGGGCTCATACAGCCCAAGCACTATGTTTCTGCGGCGTGCAACCCGATCCACATAATATATAATGCTACGGTGTGCAGCCCGATCCATATAATATATATAATGTTGTGGTGTGCAGCCCGATCCGATATAAACACGAGCCCCTCAGGACCCCAACCAAAACCACACATAAGTCCTATAACCTCATTCTAACTTAGTCGAGCCCTCGAAACACCAAAACCAACACAAAAACACCAAAATCACATCAAATTCAAGCCTATGAACTTTGAAATTTCTAAAGTTCACCAAGGGTGCCGAAATCATCCAAAACACCTTCGATTGACCTGAAATTTTGCACACATATCTAAAATGACATTACGAACCTGTTTCAACTTTCGGAATTCCATTCCGATCCCGATAGCCTATTTTCCACTGCCGACTGGAAATTGCCAAAAATTAACTTTCTCCAATTCAAACCTAATTCTACACGACATCTAAAATTCATTCCGAACACCCTCCTAAATCCCAAATCACCTAACGAAGCAATCCGAGCCATAAAATTCGCATTCCGAGGATGTTTACCAATAAGTCAACTCCTAGTTGACTTTTCCAACTATAAGGCTACTTTAAGAGACTAAGTGTCTCAATCCTCACTACAACCACTCCGAACCCGAACCACCTGAATCCAACACATCTTAAACAACTAAACAACGCATAACAAGGTGGAAAAAGGAATAACGGTGCAACTTCTACGAAACGACCGACCGGGTCGTTACACGCACTATGCCATCTTGATACTAGAATGGTAGGTGTTATTATTAGCAAACTCAATGAGAGGTATGTGATCATCCCAATTTCCTTTCAAATCAAGGATATCCTCAAGTGTTTGAATAATGCGCTCTGCCTGTCCATCTTTCTGAAGATGGAAAACTTGTGCCTAATCCTTTCTGAAATGACTTCTAAAAGTTCATTGTAAACTCAGCACCATGATATAAAATAATGGACATCGAGGTACCACGCACTCTGACGATTTCTTGGATATACAACTTTGCATAATCCTCTACTGAATCTGCAGTCTTCATTGGAAAGAGGTGAGCCAACTTGGTAAATCAATTTAGAATCATTCAACCAGATCATGCTTTTAAAATGAGTGAGATAATCCTGTTATAAAGTCCATACTTACAATCTCCCCTCAAGAGTACATGTATTCTGTGGTAAAACACAAGGCTTCTTGCCGCTCGACTTTCACTTGCTGATAATTCGGACACTTGGCCACAAAGTCTGTGACGTTCTTTTTCATGTTGGTCCACCAATAAACCTCCTTGAGATCATTTTACATCTTTGGGGGACCTTGGTGGGTAGAATACCTGGAATTATGGTCTTCTAATATGATCCTTCTTCCTAAGTCTACCTATGTCTGTAGCACACAGCCTATCTCAGTACCTTAAAGTACCATCATCTCCCCCTTATTTAAAAGCTATCATTTTATGCTTGTGAATCCCTCTTTTTACTGTAACAAGTAGGGGACATCAAACCGTTTCTCGTTTAGTTTGGCTACTAAGGAGGAACAAGTCCTGTTCTGAAGAACAACGCCACCATCTTTGGAGTCCAAAGGTCGAACTCCTAGAATTTCTAAGCGATGAACTTCCTTCACTATATATCTATTGTCTGCCTCAATCATGAGTTGTACTTCCCATACTTGATTATATTTTTAAGATACTTCCTGAAAACACTTATAGAATTGTTGTGAGATAATTCTATACTCTGAAGATTAGAGTCTCATGTGATGGCACTACCCTCGTGATACATAACTGGACATGATTTTATAGTCCCTTTTTTTATTATTATATATCCCATGCTAACTATGCGGGTTTCAAATCTCCAACTGGACTTACTGACGATATTTAAATCTCCCACTTAGACCAAAGGTTAAGGTATTGTACCTGCGGATCCTTCTCTTTTGTTGGGATCCGAACAACTTTTCTTATCTTCAATAATTCTTTGCACTTTACATCGATGAAGACTCACCTTGCGACTTACTTCTGAGAAATCCTTCTTACTAGGAAAAACCATATTACCTACATAAGAGGAAAGCTAATGTATTCGAAACTATCATACACAATCTTAATGATTTAACTCTACTCACACTGTCAATCTTGGGGGGGGGGGGATCCCTTTTCGATAATTCTTAAAGGCTATTCTTCTGTACTTGGATCTCTTACTGCCTAGCTGATTTTTCCCCCAATATCATTGTACTTGGGGTTTAACTTAAACTCTCAAAGTTCTAACAAGCGCTCAGTATTTCAATCATGCATTCACCAGAGTTAACCTGGATAAGTGAATCAAATTGTACTTCTACTAGCTTTGCTGAAATTGCTAATTCATTATATCTACTCAAAACTTACTTATTATCCTTTTACTAACCACATGCTAGCATCATAGTTTCTTGTTCTTCTTTGAATAACTAAAGTAAAGCATAAGGTTATTCCTAATTTTCCTTACACCCGACCCTATTCTACGATCATATACTATCATTTTTTTAAAACTATGTACATGGATCACACTAAGGGAATTCTCATCTGTCTTAAAAAATTGGAATATCTAACCCCAAACTTTTTATACACATCAAAATCACTTCAGACTATAAACCTCCGGCCTAAACATATAGTCACATCATCAGAAAGGGAACTTTCATATCTTTTATCTCACAATAACTGCCACTTCTTATACAAATTTACTAACATAGTACTTTCTACTTCTGATTTGAATAAATCTGAACAACTTACAATCATTCCTTGAAATTCAATATCGGTTGCTCTTGGTTCTCATTTCGTACATTATGTCTTCTTAGTCATATACATGAGTCGTACGAAAAATACACCTATGATAATAACAATCGTTCCTGGCTCCTTGGTAATTTCCCCTTAGGCTCTTTTCTGTCCAAAACTATTATGACCAATGTTAGGGTCTGACATCTGAACTATCATCATCCAACTTCTGGCGCTCCATTTCCAAAATTAAATGAAGTTGTTCTGAGAGGTAAAACACATACGAATACACTACCATGCACAAACTTATCCTTCAAAGTATACCATCCTCTGATAAATCACTTATTGCACCATCCGGTGAGTCTTGATCTTAATCCAGACCTATAATATGTGAATATTTTGCTATAATCATTGTTACTTACATTTTCTTTTAGTACCCATAGGCATCACTATGTACTCACCAGTCACCAGAATTTTGATACACTGAAAATTGGAGATCTGGTAACTGAATAACTGATAACTGGCACACTGAATAACAATAAACTTGCTAAATGAAAGATTGTATAATTGGTAACTGAGGTAAATCGATGACCATAAAACGTAATAACTGCTTTTGTACTTTCTAGTAAGTTTATGCTCGGATATGTACTACTATCCATTGCATCCCACTTCCAACATCCTCTCAAGTCTCATTTCTTACTAACCTGTACTTCATATTATACCGCAACGCAAAATCATCCTCTCTAGAACCTTGGATTTTTCTTTCCCGTCGCTTGGGCGATATGTCTGTAATTCAATAGGAAGAGAAGGTTACCTATTGCTCTAAGCTTCATGGCACGATCGAGAGTAGAAAGAAATGAGATTAATATTGGATGTCATGCTAGTTAACTATTTATATGAGTGGCCGGCACACCTATATAAAGAAAACTCCACTGGACACGGCTTCATAGACTCCCTAGGACTCTTGAAACTAGTGCTCTCCTACAAAGTTTTTTAACGCCCCGAACCTGGGCCTGGACGTAACACGGCACACGATGCTTGACTACATGTGACCGAAACCAACTGGCTGGCTGAATCAACATGTGATATCATAACATAGTGAATGCGAAAGATAAACTAACACATGATGATATATTGGAAGTCTAAATGATATAAATCAAATGCGAAAATACTAATATAAGTCTGAAACATATGTGCAACAACATTGCTTAACCTTAAATGCTTGTGACTCTGTCTAACTATTACTCTAGTCTATGAAGCCTCTAATGAAGCACTGAAAATTATGACTGTCTGAATATACTAAAGACTGTAAGGTAATGATGATGCCCCGAAAGAACTGAGATCACCAAATAGCTGGTACGAGAATCCTAGCGCTTTGCATCGTCAACCTGTAAATCATTACCTGCATCGTGAGATGCATGCCCCGAGAAATAAAGGGACGTCAGTATGTTTGAATTGCACTGGTATGTAAAGCAAATGAAAGAAAGAGTTATAAATACTTAAACTAAAACTAAGATTATGACTGAGAATTGATAATTGATAACTGAAATGATAACTATTGAAACTGAAACTAAAATGATAACTGATAGCTGATAACTGATCACTGAAATGATAATGATAACTAATAACTAATAACTTAAATAATAATTGATAACTGAAATAATAACTGATAACTGAACTGAACAAAGGAAGTAAGGATATGAATACTCCATCTTCTAAATGATGAACAACACGTTTATATGAATAAGCTACAACCTCAGGCTCAATATATATGTGCACAAGCTACGGCCTCGGGCCTAAGTAAACGTATATATAACTACGGCCTCATGCCCAAAAATGCATAAAGCATAAACTACGGCCTCAAGCCCAAAAATGTATAAAGCATAAACTACGGCCTCAGGCCCAAGTATGGATAAAGCATAAACTAAGGCCTCAGGCCCAAGTATGCATAAAGCATAAACTACGATCTCAGGCCCAAGCATGCATAAAGCATATAAACTACGGCCTCAGGCCCCAATACAGGTGTTCAACATTCAATGATTTAAATTCAGGAACTGAGAATCATACTGCAATATGTGATGCTGAAATATTGAATCATATTGAGTTACATGATACTCGAATACTGAATAGTACTAGACTGAGACATGTATTCTTAAACTAATTATGAAAACTGAAACTTCAATAATTTATTACATGTTGAGTAATCTAGACTGAGACTTATGGGCACCAAACCCAAGTCTATATTGATTACGCACTGATTTCACAACCTTCAGAATGGAAGTCATGAACGAGTTACGAAGATAGAGAATAGAAGTTCTACAACTATTCAAG
Source organism: Nicotiana undulata (assembly GCA_005239495.1). NCBI lineage: Eukaryota > Viridiplantae > Streptophyta > Magnoliopsida > Solanales > Solanaceae > Nicotiana > Nicotiana undulata. The sequence continues at coordinate 26,286 of MDKH01216323.1, forward strand.
GAACTAGGCTTAACTATATTTTAAGGCAATTAGTAATGTGGTAAAAGAAACATAGTGTAGTGAGAATCATTAACATTCCCAAACATAGAGAGTTAGCCTCACATACCTTAACTTCCGGCTTTTGAGCGTAATACAATGTTTGTCAACCCTTTCAACTTTAATCTATAGCAATACAAGTCAAAGGGATTCAAAATTAGCAACAATAGTCATGTTTTGGTCACTTGGGTATTTTATCAAATACTTGGTGGCATAAAGCTCCATAGTCCTTATTAATGGTGTTTCTACACCCAATAACCCATTCTCTTGCTCCTAGATAATATCTAAAGTCTCAAATGGTTATAATCAACATCATTCTTCATCACCCATAAGGTAAACAACACCCTTAACCAATAATCAACAATCAACAACCCAAACATATAAAAGTTCACGCTTTTCTATCAAACCCATCAAATCATATCTCATGAACTAGAGTCTATAATTATTAATCCAATGTTAGAATCAATAATAGGGTGAAGACATTACCGTTTTGGAGTTCAATCCACATGAATTCGCGTTCTAGGGTTCCTTCTCTCAACAATGATGTCCCAATCGAATATCTAATGATATAGAGGGTTTATGTTAATAAGATGTTGGGAAATTGAAAGTAACTTAGAATCACCATTAGAACTTACCTTGGATGGTGGAGGGACCTTTAAGGAGTTAGGTTTTTAAGAGCTCCCCTTCCTAGAGAAAGTTTTTGTGTTTTGGGGGTGTGGGGGACGAAGTAGGGCTTTAAAATGACCCCCCACGTGACCCTCCGCACGCGCATCTGGGCGAGCGTATTGCGCACTGTTATGTAAAATGCATATAACCTTTTGCCCAGAGATCTTTTCGGGCTCCACAGTATATCGTTGGAAAGCAATTTCAAATTCCTACAACTTTTATGTTTTGAAGTTTCCAAAATTCTCTACAAATTTTCAGTAAATCCTGCTGGAAGACGGACCTTTTGTAAACGTAGTCGATTTTCTCGAATCGTATGCACCTCACTCTCCATCTTGATTCTAAAACAACTATTTCCACCCATACTAATCCCAATGGAACTTCACATGTCTAAAATGTAACATTACTACTCATTTAACACGTCCATACATAAGCCAAATTTACGGGGTGTTACAGTTTAGCAGCTTATATTTTTAAATGTGAAAAATAGAAAATAAAATAAATTATTTTGAAAAATTTATACTTTTTGCGATGATAAATATCCTAGGAAGTTTTTGTGAGGGATTAAAGTCTAACCAAAGAATACACAAATGTGTTTTTTTAGTTTTTCTTAGGTAGTAATAATCCCCTGTGGTTTTTGTGCCTCAGTTCTTTTCCATGGGATGTAGCTTGAACTGGTAGTAATTCTTTTTATATTTTGAGTAGGATGTAGGAAATAAATGGATGAAAAAAGATGAACCTAGGAACCTTTAACTTGTTAGGCAGCAGAACATTAAGGCTTTGACAAGCGTAGAATCTTCCCCATGTGTTGAAGTCGTTCATGTTGCCTTGTGTATTTGGATTGCATGTCTTGTGACGCTTACGTATCACTTTCTTGACTTGTGTTCACGTTGTTCTTTGTGCTTAATATCTCGTGGCTTCGTGAATACTTGCATTAGTTGAGAGTCAAAATGGGATCGTCCTTAGTGTAACAACCCGACTTGTCGTTTTGAGTATCTGCACTTCGCTTGGTGATTTAGAACCAAGCTTTATGTTTCGAATCCTTTAGAGCATCATTTTAACCCTCCTCAATTTGCGCGCACTGTTCGAGCGTGTTTCCGGAAAGCTCTTATGTGGACAATTGAAGAAATAATAATGTTTGGCCTTAAAAAATGATTTTAGTTGACTTTGGTCAATATTTTGAGTAAACGGTCCCAGACCCGTGTGTCGACGGTCCGGTGGGTCCGTAATAAAATATGGGATCTAGGCGTATGCCCGGAATCGAATTCCGAGATCCCTAGCTCGAGAAATGAATTTTTGACTAAAACTGAATTACTGTAAATTAATGATTTTGAAGAATTTGCTAAATGCTTGATTTTGATGGTATCAGATCTTTATTTTGGTTTCGGAGCCCGGTGCAAGCCCGTTATGATACCTAAACCTTGTCTATGTAATTTGGTGAGAAACGAAACTGATTTGACGTGATTCGGACACCTTGTTGAGAAAATAGAAATTTTAAAAGTGTTCGTGAGAATTTTATGTGTTTTGGTTCTAAATTTGTAGTACGAGGTGTTATTTTGGCGATTTGATCGCACGCGAAAGTCCATATGATGTTTTTAGACTTCTGTGCAAGTTTAGTTTCGAGCCATGATGGCTCGGGTGCCATTCAGGTGATGCGTGAGTTGAGTTAAATCTCAACAAAGGCTGCTGGTGCACCAGATCTGTCACGACCCGAAATCCCACCTTCGGGCCATGACTGCCTCTAACGTTGAACCCGCTAGACAAGCCAACATTTGAACTAGATAAAATTCATTAACAACTAACACAGATAAGATAACTAAAGCATCGATGGTCAACAATATGAAGGTTAACAAATAGCCAAAAATACATAGGAATTTCGAGGTAAAACCCATACACAAATCCCAGAACTGGTGTCACATACTCACGAACTGTCTAAGAGATTACTAAAACAAAGGTCAGAAAATAAGTACATAGGATTGTCTTTGAAAAATAAAGTAAGACAGAGCTGAAAGTGAAGAGTAGAAGGCGACGCCAAGGCCCACGAACGTCTGCGCGTCTACCTCAATGTCTCCTGTATGAACTGATGAGATGCTCCGACCGTCAGTGATCACCGGGTCCGGCTGCGTAGTCTGCACAACATAAAGAAGTGCAGGTGTAGCATCAGTACAACCGACCCCATGTACTGAGTAAGTGTCGAGCCTAACCTCGGCGAAGTAGTGACGAGGCTAGGACCAACAACAACATATGTACCTGTGAAATTTTATATAATAACAGGAAAAATGACGACAGAATTAAGCAAGTAAGACAGATACGGGGAGAACATGCTGGGGAAATAGGGCAACAAAATGCTAGCACGGTAGAACAGGGTAATAACTGAAATGTAAAAGTAAAGAGAGGAATTAAACTTCTCAACAGATAATGAACAACAAAAGGCACGGCATGTCCCCTCATGCATAACCTCACAATCACTCGGCACGGAATGTCCCCTCGTGCATATATAATAACACTCAGCACGGAATGTCCCCTCGTGCATAATCTCACAATCACTCGGCACGTAATATCCCCTCGTGCATATATAATAACACTCAGCACGGAATGTCCCCTCGTGCATAATCTCACAATCACTCGGCACGTAATATCCCCTCGTGCATATATAATAACACTAGGCACAAAATGTCCCCTCGTGCATATATAATAACACTCGGCACAGAATGTCCCCTCGTGCATAACCTCACAATCACTCGGCACAGAATGTCCCCTCGTGCGTATATATATTATATATCAAAACAAAGCAACAATATAATGTGAAAGTCAACACTAAGAAGTCTCATGTGCACGGAAAATACTCAATAAAATTTCTATTATCCCGGCAAGGGGAAATCATCAATTACAACATCAACAAATACCCGACAAGGGTCTCAGCTATAACCAACCTCGCATCAGAAATACAATTTCAACAATGTAAGCCTCAACTGAAGCAAATGACTCAATAACTCTCCACGTGATGAAACAACATCAAGGTATCAATTTTAATTCACCAATTACTCATAATGCGGAGAATAATAAGAACATAGTAAGTTTCACCACAATTGACTCACGGGCATGCTTGACCACAACGCATAGGCACTCGTCACCACGCCTATATGTTGGACATGAGTTACACATAGCAAATAAGACTCTATACCTAATCCCTCAAGCTGAGGTTAAGCCAAACACTTACCTCGGCTCCAGAAATGCAAGTCAAGCCTCAATCACAACCTTCTCTGTCGAATCCAACTCTGAATCGGGAATATCTAGACATATTGGATTTATTAACATCAATAAGTACTATATAAACCAATTCCCAAGCCAAATTATACATTTCCTACAATTCCTCCGAGAATACAAAATTCGACCCCAAGCCCACACGTTCAGATATTCGAAAATGCATGAAGGAATCAATTACCCAGAGTCTAAGGATTGAAGTTATGTAATTTATACAAGGATTCATGGTCTAACATGGAAAATCACGAAATCTCTAAGAACCCTAAAGTTTACTACCTAATTCTATGATTTTTAGGTGATTTGGTAGTGAATTTAACTAGGAATTAATGTTAAAATTGGGAGTTTAAGGGGTTTTAATTTACCTCTTACAGTGGGTAGTCGTGGAAGGTGTTGCCCAAGCTTGGAGGCTCTCTAATGGAGGTTGAAGATGGATGAAATGACAAAAACACGAGAATTTGGGCATTTAAGAGGGGCTGCCAACAGGGGTTTCCGCACCTGCGACCTTAGGACCGCAGGTGCGGTCTCGCACCTGCGAGAGAAATGATCGCCTCTGCGGAAGAAGGGACTGGGACCCTGGGCTCGCACCTGCGGAGTTGGGAGCCGCGCCCGCGGTCCCGCGCCCGCGGTCCCGCTCCTGCGGAGGAAGGGTCGCGCCTGCAATGGAAGTCGCACCAGCGAAGGCTGGACCGCACCTGCGGTCACGTGCCTGCGGCCTGGGTCTC
>ML241954.1:0-42136 GCA_005239495.1 Nicotiana undulata
CTCCATTTGCTCCGGAGTTGCTTATTTGTTCAGTATAATTAGGACATGTATTGATTGGTATGGCGGGGCTCAGTCCCGACTTTTATGATACTTATGTACATTTGGAGGCTTGTAGACAGATGTCATGTATACAAATACTTGTATGGCCTTGTCACCCTATGTTTAGAATTTATAAATAATTATGTTGGCCTATTAGACCCGTATGTCACGAGTATATGATGATGTAATGAGAAAGATATGTTACATTGCTACTCGGTTGAGTAAGGTACTGGGTGCCCGTCGCGGCCCATCAGTTTGGGTCGTGACACTATCAATCCCTAAGAACCAAAGCCTTATCTATATAGATATAGATATAGGTCAGATGTTTTGTTTTTGATATTCAACGATGCATCTAAGTAAGTTATAAGTCGATGAATCAAAAACAGATATATTTGATGATAAATTATATATACTAATTAGGATCTTCACAAGTCTATCATTCATTAAACATTAAGCTTTATCTTTATAGGAAGGGGTTTATAAAGAATTACTTTGTGTGGACTAATCATGGAGAGATCGATGGTAGCCGTGGGATATTTCATAACATGGTTGTTGGTGAAAGTAGTAGGTTGGTGGAGAATACAAATCGTGATTCTAGAATTCATGATATGGTTGTGGATGCTTTTGGGATGCACTTCGGGGGTGAGCTCAATGAAAATGTTGAACAAACTCCTAATGATGACGCAAAACGTTTTTATGAACAGTTAGAGGAAGCTAGTCGTCCACTACATGAAGGAAGTCCGCACTCTGAGTTGTTGCAGTTAGATTACTAAGTATCAAATCTGAATGGAATATTTCTCAAGCAGCCATGGATTCATTGACCTTATGAGTGAACTAGTTGACCTTAATATCAACTTACCTGGTGATTTCTATAAGGAAAAGAGATTGGTTTATAAGTTAGGACTTTCGAGAATTGATTGTTGTGAAGATGGTTGCATGTTATATTATAAAGATGATGCAACTTTAGACAGTTGTAAATTTTGCGAAAAGCCTCGTTTCAAGAGGCTTTCCCGCGGGAATATGGTCGCTATCAAGGCGATGCATTATTTACCTCTTATACCTAGGTTAAAAAAGTTATATGCGTTGATGAGTTCTGCTCCTCATATGAGATGGCACTTTGAAAATAGAAGACCACCTGGTGTTATGTGTCATCCTTCAGATGGAGAAACTTGGAAGCACTTTGATAGGACATATCCAGATTTTGCTAGTGAACCAAGGAACATTCGGTTAGGTCTATGTGCGGATGGTTTCACGCCTTTTTCTGTATATGCGACACCATATTTATGTTGGCCTGTCTTTTTTACACCTTATAATCTATCGCCCTAGTTATGCATGACTAGTTCATATATATTCTTAAATTGTATTATCCCCGGTCCACGTAATCCGAAAAGTTTGATTGATGTATATTTGCAACCTTTGATTGATGAGCTAAAACAATTGTGGTATGATGGTGTTGAAACATATGAAATATCAACCAAGCAGAATTTCAATTTGCGTGCAAATTTAATGTGGACTATTAACGATTTTCCTACGTATGGAATGTTGTTTGGGCGGATGACTGCTGGGAAGCTAGCTTGTCCTTACTGCATGGAAAATAGTAAAGCGTTCACTTTGAAGCATGGCTGAAAGCAATCATGGTTCTATTGTCATCGTCAATTTTTGCCTCCTGATCATGAGTTTAGAAGGATGAAAAATGCATTCAAAAAGAATAAAATGGAACATTATTCTCCACCTCCGATACTTTCAGGTGGGGAAATTTGGCAGAGCGTCCAGAACTTCAGTAAAGTTACTGAAGCCCCACCTTATAGATTCCCCGGATACGGTGTTACTCATAATTGGACGAAACAAAGTATATTTTGGGAGTTGCCTTATTGGAAGGATAATCTTCTCCGTCACAACCTTGATGTCATGCATATTGAGAAGAATTATTTTGACAATTTGTTCAACATAGTGATGGATGTTAAAGGTAAGACAAAGGATAACCCGAATGCTAGAATGAAATTACAAGAATATTGTAGGCGGCCTGAATTATACTTGTAGACAGCAAACAATGGTAAGATATTCAAGCCCAAAACAAGTTACACATTCATTTTTAGGAAATACGACAAATTTGTGATTGGGTTACGAAATTGAAGATGCCTGAGGGTTATGCGTCAAATCTTGGAAAAAACTTTGTTATGGATGTAGGGAAGTTGAGCCATTTGAAAAGACATACTGTCATGTTTTCATGGAGACCTTAGTGCCTATTGAATTTTGTGGTTTGCTTGAAAGAATCTGAAAACCCATCATAGAGATTAGTTTGTTTTTCAAAGACTTGTGTTCTACCACATTAGGGGAAGAAAACCTACTCCGGATGGATCAGAACATTCGTGTAACTTCTAGTAAGATGGAAAAGATATTTCCATGTGGTTTTTTTATGTGATGGAAAACCCTCCAATCCACCTTGTACACGAGGCACGACTTGGAGGGCATGTTCAATGTAGATGGATGTATCCCTTTGAGAGGTAATATTATAAGTTTGATGTAATTTTCTGTTTTATTTTAATGTTCTTGGCTAACATGACATTATGTAGGACAATTGGCAAATGCAAATAATTTGTTAAGCAGAGGAATATGATTGAAGGATCTATATGCGAAACTTATCTTGCAAAGGAAACTGCAAATTTTTGTTCTTATTATTTTGAGAGTAACGTGCCATATGCTAGGTATAGGCACACGGTCGAATGTGTGAATGATCCATTATATCCGTCAATGTCCATATTCAATCAACTAGGTCGATGTTCTAAGGATGTTAGAAAGAGACGTTTGAGTGATACGGAGTACAAGTCAGCTACACTTCATGTGTTTCTAAATTATCCCAAAGTTGTACCGTTTCTCAAGTAAGTATTGATTTATTAGTTATCAAAATATAAAATTTACTGTGATTACATCTCGATGCAACGACTAAGAATATTTGATGTGTCACAGTCACTTCGTTGGTCAATTTGGCCATGATGCTGTATATACGAGATTTGATACGTGGTTCAAACAATTTGTAAGTTTATCCTGATAATTTTCTAACACTATGTAGGTAAATCATGTTTGAAAGTTATGCTAACTTATGAATTTTTTTAACACTATGTAGGTAAATAATCTAAATAATAGTGTAAATCAATTTTTGAAAGATATATCTTGGGGACCTGGGCTTCAGGTCACAACAATGTCTAAGTACGTAGTGAATGGTTATAAGTTCCATATAGAGGATTGCTCTAAAAATAAAAATAGCAACAACAGCGGGGTGTGAGTTCAAGGTGGTGATGGCAACCGAGTTGGAGATATTGAGTATTATGGTGTGCTCAAAGAAATAATAGAACTAAAATATACATGTTGGCCATATAAGAAATTGATACTCTTTAGATGCAAGTGGTTTGACCCAAATTCAACCAGAGGTATAAGAGTACACAACCAATACAACATAATTGAGGTTAATCATACAGGGGAGTATGATCGCTATGATCATTTTATAATTGCACATAATGTTAGGCAGGTGTATTGTGATCCTTATCTATTGCAGCGGAATAAGTCTGATTGGTGGGTTGTAATAAAAACTAAGCTTGTAGGTAGGGTGGAGGTCGAGAATGTGTTAGATGTTGCATATCAAAACGATATCTCCAATGTTCACCAAATAGTGGACGATCAGTTAGAAAATGATTTGGAACATCCTCAACACATATTGGAAGAAGTTGATATAAACGAAGTAACAATTATAGAAAATGAGGACGAAGAATCAACTGATGAAGCTCAAACAAGTGAGGACGAAGAATTCTCGGACGAGGAACAATACGTCGATGACCTTTAAAAAATTGGGTTTTTAAATAACTCTCGTTTTATAGATAGTTTCATATATGTTTCAATCTAAATATGTATTATATTATGCAGATGGAAGACAAGGGTCAAGGTAACAATGACCCTACTGGTTCTCGGGGTCGAGAAGAGGCTAGGAAGGGAAAAAGGAGGGTAGAAAATAATACTCCAGCTTTTCCACCCTCTTCAGAGATGCCTATGCCTATGCCTATGTCTTATCCTCCACCCCACGGCTATACTGAGCTTCCACAGCATCACGGGCCCTACACCTTCATGCAGACACCAGTTATTTCATCAAAGAGCCATAGGACTATACGTCGGCATACAGTCCAGCTGTCTCACGACCACGTGGATTGTAGCCATCTGCATCACATGGATCGCATCCATCCATGTCACATCCACATGAATCACATCCATCCATGTCACATACACTCGAGTCACAGTCATCAGTATTACAACCACTTGGGGTCCATCCAGCTATGTCGCAGTCACATGGATCACAACTATCTTCATCAACGACTCCATCTATTTCAGGCCTTCGCCTGTGAGGTAGTAGCTCTGACCCCCTACACCTTCCACACATGCATCTGATATACATGCTTCGGACTGTGATGATGATGATGACGAGGAGGTGCATTATGATCAATATGGCAGGATCATCATAATCCCTGAGGGTGATGGGTAAGAGTTATTTATTATTTTTGCGTTTATTGTTTTGTAAAGTTTTTACTAAGATATTAATGTATTTTTATTGTTAAATTGCAGGTTCATCCCGAGTAATAAGACTACGAGGATAATCACCAAAGCCATCAGAAAGCTTTATGATGGCCCTTATGCGACTTGGACTGATTTCCCATTCTCGCTGAAGGAGCAAATTTTCAATCAATTTAAGGTATAAATATTCTTTTAAGCAGTTTAATTATTTATATTTATGATATTTCCGTATAATATTTAACTTTTGAAATACAGAGCAAGTGTGTATGGGAACACCGCTATAGCGCGGAAGTGGCTGCAAATTTTCATCACAAAGCTCGCAAGCGATTGTTGCATACTTTCTCTGAAGCTAGGAAGAAGAACAAGAAGCCTGACTGGTGACTTCAAAATTTATGGGATGATTTGCAAAGGCAATGGCTTACCGCAAAGTTCTTAGAGAAGAGCGAAAAAGGAAAGAAAGTCCGCGCATCTGATAAGGGAGGCTCCTTGCACACTGGAGGTGCGATCAGCCTAGGGACAATAAAAAGAAGATTAGTATGTAATTGCTTAAATTATTTTAATTTTCAAAGTATATCTATTCTGTTTATTAACTAAATTAATTTTTTTCCAGGAAAAGAAGTTGGGGCGTCCAATGAACCAAGATGAGCTATTCAAGGAGACACATATTGTAAAGAAGAAGAAAGATACGGATCACGAAAGGTGGGTCGAGGACCGGGTCTCGACTGTATATATAAGCTTTCACTTTTCATTAAGTATTTTAATTTACTTTTATATAAATTTTGAAATACTAATTCAATGTAAATTTTCGTATAGGGTCGCTTCCAAACTAACGTGGAGGAATTCATATGCACTCAGCCACCTAATGAGTCGGGCAAGCCAACCCAACCTTCGGACGAGGATGCTGAAAGAATATGGATGGAGTTTGTTGGCGGTCCAAAGTGGGGGAAGGTATACGGGCTTCCTACTAAGAAATTCCATCGCTATAAGTGTGGAATGCAAGGAATAGTCGCAAGGCGAGCAACTTGATGGGGAGAGCCTCTCTGCTATGTGGGAGACTGTGACAAAGCTCACATCCGAGCTAGAAGTGGCCAAGGAAGGAGAAAAGGCTATAGATGCTCAGTACCTTGGCATGCAAGCTCAAATCAAAACTCTCCTATCTACTGGAGCTTTTCCGTTGCCCCAGTCTCGTGAGCCATCGCTAGAGGCTCGACTTGAACGTGAGCGTTCCTTCTGTCCTCCCCGTGATCGTTTTTCCCGTCCTCGACAAGACCCTTCTCTATACCGTCTTGTAAATAAAAGTTCATCAGACGGTGATGATGATGTTGTACAAAACACTCCTTGACTTTTATATACTTTGAACTAAACAAATAGAACCGATTTTGAACTAGTTGTAATAAGTTTTAACTTGGTTTTGGATTTTTTTAGTTCTATTGAACTTTAATTTGTTAGTTGTAATGTGTTTATTGAATTGTGTTGTTGTTGTTGTGTGTTGTTGTTGTTGTGCGTTGTTGTGTGTTGTAGTATTATTATTTAAGGATTTTGGTATGCTGGTAGGTGGTGTAGCTGCCAAAACAGGCATTTTATGCCAAAATTAAAACCCAGAAAACCGACCAAAGTTGGTCGGTTTCTAATTAAAAAAGATAATAATTTTCTGCTTATTAACGACCAAAGTTGGTCGCTTAAGTCTAAAAAAATAAAAAATAAAAATTAAACATTACCGGCCAAAGTTGGTCGGTTAATGAACCCAGATTTTAACTTTACCGACCAACTTTGGTCGGTATGGTTAAATTTTAATTTTTTAAAATGATATAAGTTTTACTTTACCGACCAACTTCGGTCGGTAATTTTTAAATTATAATAATTAATAAAATAATGTTATTTAAATACACCGACTAACTTTGGTCGGTAAGTTTAAATTATTAAAATATGTTACCGACCAAAGTTGGTCGGTATGTGCTTTAAATTATACAGTTGGTCGCTAAAGTAAAAGGGCCACCAAAATAGCGACCAAGCGTGTTTGGACGCATTTTGGTCGGTAATTTGCCAAAAGCGACCAATGTTGGTCGGTTATTGTGGTCGCTAATTATCAGATTTCTAGTAATGTAATTCGAATTGTGTAGTCGAAAATATTTATAAAAATAAATAATTGTTTAATCAATTTTCCGACTATTGTAGTTGGAAAGTTAAGATTGTTTTATGGTCATTTGGCAAATTAATTTATTCGACTATTGTAGTAGGATTGAAAATATTCGACTAGTATAGTTGGAAAATATTTTCTGACATACTTTTTTCCGATTACACCAGAATAGCTGGAAAGTAATCGAAAATTTAGATTTTTCGATTACTTTCCACCTATTTTGTAGTCGAAAAAAGTGATTTTCTTGTGATATGTTATGGTAAAGTATCATTTGCTTAGAGTCGGAGCTGGGAATTGAGTTTATAAATTTTAAATTATAGAAAAGATAGTTTACTGAATTCTGAACAAATTATTATATATGTTAAATAATTATCTTAACACAAACACAAAATTTGGACCAAAGCTATTAGGCCACAAGCCGTACCCTAGCTCCACTTCTGCATTTGGTAAAAGATCTAAAAACCAAACGTAATAATTTTTAGAAGATGAAATATGGGTTGCATCATGATTCAACCAAGTAGGTGTAGTAGGTATAGCATGAGCAAATAAAACATTGATTAACGGACTACAAGCATATGGGGGCAACTTCTTATTTACGAAAGAATTACAACTCACAAAAATTTACCAACATTTATTCGATCTTTGAAAGCATTCATTTCGTCCATTGTGTCACATGAGTGCCTCTAAGATTGTTGGCTTGTTGCACATGTAATCAAGTGAAGGCGATGACATTTTATTTCATTTTCTTCATAGGACCAAGTCACTTTCTTGGTCCCTGTGGAAGAAGAAATTGTACAAACTAACAAAAGGAAAAAGACACTACCCTCGTGAAATTCTTTTTTCAACAAGCAATTACAATGCGACACATCACAGAATTTAAAATTGACATATGATACTATGATTGCAATCGATGGACCTCCATGTAGAGTATATATATATATCGAGTTAGTGTCTAGTGACAAAAAGAATTTCTTTCAATTTTCAGTAAATAATCTTGAACTTAATGAAATAGATACAAATGTAATAAAAAAGAAGAAAATTATTAAACTGTTCTCATAAAGCACTCTTTATTAACAGATTCTTCGTTTTTAGGACTCGAATCCAAAACTTTTGTTATGAGAAATTTTAATCATCACCCGGCATATGATCACACCTACAACTCTGTGGTACTATGCTTCATTACTTAAAATTTTAAATGGTCCACTACCTCCAATTACTCGGATAGTCTATATATACATGTGACTGGTCATTTAGTACTTACATTTTTCAACCAAAAAAAAAAGGTACCATGAGTACTACAAACTATCTAAAATTATTACTCCTACTTCAGAACTTGTTCTCATTAGCTTGCCTAATAACCAGCCAACCTGCAGCCCTATCAACAACACCAACCACAACACCAGTGCTAGACATTGATGGCCATGAGCTCCAAATTGGCTCAAAGTACACAATTTTACCTAGTCAAAATGGAACTGGAGGAGGTGGGCTAGCACTAGCAGCTAAACACTGGCCATGTCCTTTTTATGTCATGCAAGAAAATCTTGAATCATCCAATGGCCTTCCAACAAGATTCATGCCAGTTGACAATAAACAAAATGTCATAAATCTTTCTACTGATGTAAACATTGTGTTTTTTGCTGCCACCATTTGTGTGCAGTCCACGGCGTGGAAGCTTGGTGGCGCAGACGAAATCACCGGCCGGAGGTACGTCATGAGTGGTGGCATGACTGGCCGGCCGGGGCTGGAGACAGTGAGCAATTGGTTTAGAATAGAGAGGATTGGGAATGGGAGTAGTATTAACACTGGGTATTATAAGATTGTGTTCTGTCCTGGTGTTTGTAATAATTGTAAGGTAGTGTGTGGGAATGTCGGTGTTTTTAATGAGAATGGGAAGAGATGGCTTGGGTTGAATGATGAACCACTTGTTGTTCGGTTCAAGTAAGTGTTGAATTAGTATGAAGAATTGAACTTTTCATTTTTCTTCTTCTTATTTCTTTTGGTTATAGCTTAAAACAATATGTTGAAATAGTAGATTTAATAGTCCGCTTTTTGCATGAAATACTAACTCACTTGAATCTGCAGGTCCATGCTGTTAACAGCGTTTAAGCTTTTCATGAAAGGAATTAAGCATACTAAATTAATATAGTTTCCTAAATCCTAGCTGTGGTATCAAATTTTGCTACCTGTTAAAGGAAATTTCTTGTGAGCATGGAGATATCCCAACATTAGAAATCATTGAATTTCATTCTCGAAAACAATAGCCTAGAAGTTGGTATTAGCAAGATACATTAAGGAATGTTAACAATTTGTATTTTAGTTGATTTAGTTCCGAGTTAGATAATCTTGCTGCTGAAATTTGCAGCAACAATTAGTACTATGTCTTGAATTACTAGTTCTGATTGTGCTGTGTCCTTGGAAATGTGGTGGTTGTAAGGTAGTGTTTCGGAATAAAACTAGGAGAGTGAGAATTAACCTGTTGAGGCATTATAAAACAGTTGGCTTGGATTGTAAATAAAACGAGGACAGTGAGCATTAACCTGTTGAGGCATAGGCCAATGCTAAAACGAGTACCAGCTTTCATGTACAGAAGTTACAGTTAGATCTCATACCTAAAGGTATGGGATGGCTTTGTCATTGGCAAACTCTCTTTCTTATTTGATATTCAGTCTTACGGATTCCTTCAACATTTGAGTTGAAACATAGTAGATCAAACATTTTCTTTTTCAGCTAAACCATTGTTTATCGATACGTTGGGGTACAGGGTGCTGGTGAGTACAAGAATGACTCTAAGCCCTAACTACTTGCTTGTTTCCTGGTAAGCACAGGACATAAAGTGTACTTTTGGTATTGTTACTGAATGCATGATGGAGTAAGCATCACTTGATCAAACTTCAAAAGAATATCCTGATGTTATTACCCACGACGTCGAGAAGAGACCAAGAGAAAGTTTCAGCAAAAGAATGAGAAGATATACTGATTTACTCAAAATATGTTAGATTTAAATGCTGCTCCACCTTCATATCATATGTACCTCACCAACCATTCCAAGCTCTGTCATATATGAACATTCCATTAGGGAACTTCGTTAATAAGCTAAAAGCAGTAACCTCATTAAGCTAATATCACAACTTTGATTATACATAATTAAAAAGAGTGACGAAGTGTTGTTTTAGTTGTTTCAGTCTCTCTACGTGTGCTTCTGCAGAGAAACAAAAGATGAGCTAACTATTGGTAGGTAGGGATATAGTACCTTTATGCATTCAAGTATATCGTCGTCTTTTATTTTGGCATGAGTCTGCAAATAAAGAGATGACAAAGCATGAGAATTAGAGTTCAAATGCACTTCCCATCATGACTCCAAACTAGGAGAAACCACTTGAGCTGATTTCTTATTTGAAGTCGTATTTGCAAGTAGAAAAGAACAGACACATTTTACTTGGATCAATATACATGTCTTTCAGAAATTACCTTTGTGACCAAATAGCAGGATGCATAAAGATTTGCAGCTGATGAAGCGAGAAACACCAGTGAGGAAGCTACAGTTGATGGTCTGTAGCACAAATGATCATGACTGAGCAAAGCTAGTACTGCCAGGTATTTCGCAGTCCTCTCCACACGTTCGCCAGCTCTAGCAGCTTTAAGGTAGAACCTGTGCCATTGTTTTGAAAGTCGTATAAAGTAGATGGAATGGCTCTATTTAGTTAAGGCAAAATGATAAAATTTCAGATCTTGAGCAATTGTATAGCATGCTTAATCTTTGTACCATAAGAAGTTGTATATTGTGGGAAGCAAGCACTGGAAGTTGAGGACCTCCTGCACCAGCCACTCCATAGCCACCACTTCACAACAGCTATATGCAGTGTCTGCAACAAGGAATGTCTTCTGGCGTATGCTGAAATGGAAGTAATGAACTCGTCAACTAAATATGTAACTATTTTTTTGGTTGCAAATCAGACCTAAGCATATTAATTTGCTTTAATAATGATATGGAACGTGAAAGACCCAGACTCTTAAATTTTTTAATGTCCTCAGTCTCGTCAATTTGAGCTTTTCTTTGGGAATTTAGCTACATTTCCCAGTGACTAACATCGGAGAAAATCAATGCAGGGTAATCTGAAATGAGCTTCCTCAGTTTCTACAATTGATTTCAAGCTGTGGTTATATGCACTTTCTATAGCCATTTCATTCTAATACTCTAGTGGCTCTAAAGTGAACAAGCCCGGAAATAACATCAGAGCAAAAAACATTACCTGTTGTAAGGCTGGTTTTCTTCTATCCTGACTGCCAGAGTAAGGCAGGCTATGCCAGCAATTTGAAGGCATCTTTTTGTTTTGAAGTACCCTTTGCTTAGGAGTCTGTCAAAGAGATTGACACTTAAGAACATTGTTTCCTTCTGAAGGTCCTTCCTCGTTGCTTGCTGTAAAAGATGTGAAGTCTAACATTAGACAGCAAGAGGAACTGTCATAACACTAGTTGAATTAGTCTGTATTTGTAAATTCCCAAGCATAGGCTGTTGAAACAAATTTTATTTCCTTGTATACCAACTACCAAGGCTCTCAATCGGGGGTTTTAGCATCCGTCAGTATTATAAAAAGGTATATTTGGATTGCAACTTTTTTGCAGATTCAAAAAATATACTTATATGTATAAGAATTCTGAGATGCCGATGAATGGTTTCGCCCAATTCACCATCTAAAGTATTGTAAAGTTTCTAATCAACATAGAACTAAGTAACAACAATTCGTGGAGAATTACTCCCACCACCATTGGTTTTAACACAACAACAACACGGACCAGTAAAATCCCACTAGGGGGTCTGGGGAGGGTAGTGAGTATGCAGACCTTACCCTTACCCGAAGGAGTAGAGAGGTTGTTTCCGAAAGACCCTTGATATTGGGTTTAACACGTAAACCTCAAAAAGAAATTATTGAAATCATACATGGTAGAATCTTACTAATTGAGGGTCATTATTTACTTGAAGATTCTATCAATGACTATCTCATTTGGCCTTTGACTTTCAGGTAAGGGGAATTCTCTATCCATTCAAAATGAGAGGGGTATTATTTTCTTTACATAAAAAGTTAAGGTGTTTAGGTAGGATTTACTCTTTCCTTTTTGCTATGATTAATTTCCTCATGAGTTAATCTATGAATAAAAAGCAAAACAAGAGATTTTATACATAGGAGTACTTTATTTCAATTTATACGACATCCTTTTCATTTTCGGACTTTCCAAAGTGTTTAGCCGACCTACTCAACTTTCAAAAATTTCATGAATTTAAGTTTGAACATGAAGTCTTCACTATCAAACTAACTATTCAGCAAATATTATATTTTTTCTATACCACTACTATGAAATAATACGCAATGACTAACATCTTGAATTTTGTATTTAGTCAAACACACTTGTGTAGTTGTGCTCATCATACTTCATGGATCATTTCTAACTAACAGTTACTTCTATTTCAGAAAAAATGGTAAATGTAGGGGTATAAGTGCACTCAAACTGCCATGAATTACATGCATCACGCAATATGGACAGCAAGTAACGCTATAGGCTCACGTGCAAACTGGATTTTGTTTCTCTTAGTAGTTATTACCAGTAGTAGAAAAATATAACTTCAATATGCCCTATAACGGAAACATTCCATGTCATACGGAGTCGATTTGATTTGATCAACTAGAAAGGAACGTGGAGAATAGCACGTTCATCACTAAAAGTAACTTACCGCAAGGATCCAATGAACCATCTGCAACCGTTGTTGTATGATTAATTCGCCATGGTCCGTAGTAGAACAATACTCCTCGGCGTAATCGTGTAGATACAATTGCCTCCCCTCTCTCTTCCTTATCATCAAATAACTCTCTTCATCCTCTTCTTCCCATCCCTCCTTCGTACATAAAGGAAAATTCACAATGATTTTAAATCTAACAAAATTAATTACAATATCAAAACTAGATAAAAGCCTGAATTTCAACAACAATTTTAACTACGTTCTATATCAATTATCTATATCTACTGGGAGTTGTGATATATTTCCTTTGATTCCATTATTCGGTATTTTGTAATTTTAACACAACGTTCATTAATTTCAAATTTGATGAGCTTAGAGAGAGACTAAAATAAACAGAATCATAATGATTTTAATGCTAACGAATACTTATGCAATATTAAAACTAAAATAACACGTGAATTTCAACAACGAAAAAACAAAAATTACATCTCGATCTCATACTAGTTGAATCCACTATTAAAATTCTGTACATGGATTTCAAATTCGATGAATTTACAGAGAGATTAGATTTCGTGAAATTTAAATTATCAGTACAAAGGAAGAAGATTTATAGAATTTCAAAATCAATGAATAAACAGAATCATAATGATATAAAGGTCAACAAAATTAATGTATACAATATCAAAACTACACATAAAGCCTGAATTTCAATAATTATAACGACTTTCTATCTGAATTCTCATATCTATTAGTATGATATATTTTCAAATTCAATGAAGTTAGAGAGATTAAACTCTGTGAAATGTAAATCATCTGTACAAAGGAAGAAGTTGAGATTTTATAGAACTTACGGTGAATTCAGTAGAAATGTGATCGTCTGAGGAGTTTATGGAAGGAGACTGCAAAGCGACGGTTGATCTGAAAAACTGTTGACTGAACTGAAGAAACAACGTGAAAGTTTGTGAAGGAGTAGCATCTGCGTTCGATTTCTCAGAAAACTGGCTTCCAGAGTCGTCGTACCATAGACTATAATCTGAGAGATCTATATCGGAACTCTCCGGGAAAATCTCCGACTGGAGTTCGGAGTAAGCTGATGAATAGTCATCAGAAACATCAGTCATTGAGAAATTTTCAGAGCATTCTAGATCAAATTCTGCTTCCACGAGCTTCTCATGTGCTTGTTCTTCAGCAGATAATTCTACTTCAAATTCCGCTGCCCTGTTTTCTCTACTTTTGATTGTTTGACCTGAAGAATTTGCACATTTCGATTCAGAAGGCGATTGTAGCACAGAATTGAATGAAACAACATCTCCCGCTGCTCTGTTTTCACTACATTTGATTGTTTGAACTGATGAATTTGCACATTTCGACTCAGAAGGCGATTCTAGCACAGAATTGAATTCCGCTTCTCTGTTTTCACTACATTTGATTGTTTGAACTGATGAATGTGCACATTTCGACTCAGAAGGCGATTGAAGCACAGAATTGAATGAAACAACATCTTCCGCTGCTCTGTTTTCACTACATTTGACTGTTTGAACTGATGAATTTGCACATTTCGACTCAGAAGGCAATTGAAGCACAGAATTGAATGAAACAACATTTTCCGCTGCTCTGTTTTCACCACATTTGATTGTTTGAACTGATGATTTTCCATATTTAGACTCAGCAGGCGATTGTAACACGGAATTGAACGAAACAACATCTTCATCGTTGATTTTCGCAGCATTTTTAGAGCTTTTACCGCATAAATCAGCAGAAGTTTTCACAAATCGCGAAATTGCATCAGAATCCTCAGTTCCTTCAATATCTGTTACATTTCTATTCTGTTTTGATACGATATCAACTGGATCTTCATTTTTCATGATTTTTCCAATAATTTCAGAACACGAATCAACACAAGAGCACTCCGATAATTCCAGATAAGCATCTTTCTTCTGATCATTCTCAAGCATGTTCTTCCTGTAATAAGCTCTAGTAATTCTCCTAAATTCATCTCCTTCGATTTCACGCTTTTTCACTGCTGTTTCCTTATTCACGGAACTTTTGCTCGAATCGCGTGAGACTTCGTAGGTCAAGTGCGATGAATTACCAGCAATAGAGAAATTTAGAATCGGAGAGATATATGATCGCCGCCGGCGAGGTAGCTTTGACCGGAGCTGCTTCTTCACCGCCGGTTGAAGTGCTTCTGAGTGTAACTTTCGTTTCATTGCTTGTACTCTGGTTCAGAACGTGTGAATTTTCTCAACTGGAGTGTTCAAGTTGTGTGTGCGTGATTCAGAGAAACTGAGAGAAAGCCGTTAATAGCGTTTGTTTGCTCGGAGAGGAAATGGGAGTGTGAGGGCTTATATACGCTGTCGTTGAGTGGGGCCCGACGTTGATGTCCACTTCAGTCACGATTTTTTGCTTTTTCCCTTTCCTCGCATTTTTTTCTCTCGTGAGGATTCCGACTTTTGTACCTTTAGTTATAATTTTTAAAATTCTTAAAATGATTAATTGTACAGATCCTTGTTTGCCTATTCACTTCATTTCTTGCTTGGAAAGAAAGCTTCATGAATACGTTGACTTATAGAAAGAGAAAATAAATAATTAAAAATTATAGAATATACTTTATCTATTCCAAGTTATGTGGTAACTTTTCTTTGTAATCTATTTTAAAAAGAATATCACCTTTTTTTATATAAAAAATTTGACTTTAAAATTCTCATTTTATCATAATGGAATAATCTATTACCACATAAACTTTTATGATTTTCTTTAGACCACAAATTCATAAAAAAACTTTTTTTTATTACCTTACGTGTTTTATCAAACATTGCCATAAAATATTGATAAACTTTTCATGTAAGGAACCATGTATGTATGTTAATGATGAAATTATAAGGTGAGAATAAATTTCTATTCGTGTGGAAAAGGAGGATGGTGAAGAAAATGTGATGCTAAAGAAGACATGGGCCAGTCTGTTCTCCAGCAATCGATGGGCTGAAAATGGTATGAATCTAGCTTATATTCCTCCTACAATAGTAGATGGGAAAATTGTTCTCCAATTAGATACAACTCAAGTTGAAAAAGAGGCTAAAAAATGGCGTAGGTGAAGCCCCGGGGTATAATGTTATGAGTCGATATGTAGCTCAAACTTGGAAGAATGTGGAGGTTTCAGAGATTTTCTTGCATGAAGAGGGTTACTATGTGGTTCGGTTTCAATCAAAGGAGGATATGAAATCAATCTTCCATGTCGAACCATATAATATCAATAACAAGCCTATCATCCTCAAACCCCTTAACCGGATTTCAATTTGAATGAGGATCGGAATTCCTCACTGAGATCCCCTTGTGGGTTAGATTCCCTAAACTCTCTATGTGTTGTTGGGGATTCAACTCTCTTCGTCGGATTGCTAGTGCTATTGGAACCCCTCTCTTTGCGGATGAGTGCACCACTAAACAAACTAGGATTTCTTTTGCCCGAATGCTGATCGAAGTAAATGTCACTAAAGCCTTACCTAGTGAGGTGACTGTTTGTGACCAAAGTGGTCGACAATTTCAGCAAGCTATTGTTTATGATTGAAAACCTGAGTTCTGTGATAAATGCCTAAAATAGGACACATGTGTCTCCCACATCCAGAAGGGGTTGAGCAGCAATTTGAAAGACCAAGAAAAATGTGAAGGAGAAACCCTCATCCTCACCAACGAAGGTCATCCCATGTACAAGTGTGGAAAGTTAGAGATGGACCCAAGAGGGTAATGCCTCTGTCTCTCAACAGAACACTGATGCAACTAAATCTACTCCTTAATGTGATATGGATGAACAAACTAGCTATCAGATTCCCTACAAAGAACATCTGAAGCACATCTTCTGAATACTATCAACAATCAAGCTAGTATCCAATCCTTACCTGAGAGGTTAGAGGGAGGATATTGCTTAAAAATAGCAGATACAATACGATGAGCAAGCAACACTGCAGATGAGTATCTTGACAAACACAAGGAGCATAAATGTCACAAAGAGTTCTGAACTAGGGAGCACGATAGATTTCCCTTAGTTAAAGTCTGTAACCGTTCCGAAAGGAGGTAGTCTTTGGATATCTGAGGGATATAGGATATGAAGTCCATTAGCCTATGCTAATGGAGTAAACAATTAACCATTCAATGACTTAGTTGATATGGAATATTAGGGGTTAACAAGAGGTATAAACAAAAGGAACTGAGAAGTTTTATAAAGCTGAAACGCATTAAACTAGCACGTTTAATTGAAACTCGAGTCAAAGAACCAAAAGCTAGCCTAATTAGTAGGAACATTTCCCTAGGATGGATGACACAGGGTAATTATTAGAAGGCAGCAAATTGTAGAATTTGGATCTTATGGGATGCTTCTATATATGATATTGACATTATCATAACAGAGCACCAGTTGATTCATTGTATGGTGAAGGGGAAAATTGATAGTATTGAATGTAACTTGACCATAATATATGGATATAATACTATGGTGCAACGAAGGGTCTTGTGGGATCAACTAATGTCTCAAAAGGTAACTACTCTTTGGATGGTATGTGGTAATTTTAATGCACCTTTATACCCCCAAGATAGGTTGTTTGGTAATCCCATAATCAGTGTTGAAGTGAAAGACTTCACTGATTGCATCCATAGCTTATTTCTTAATGAGCTACCATGGAAGGGGAAATACTACACATTGTCCAATAAGTAGCAATAGGTGGATAGAATAGCAGAATAGATAGAGAGTTTGGAAATGATGCCTGAATGATGTAATGGGGGCACATCTACACTGAGTATGACCTGTCTTATGTATCTAATGAATCCCCCATGTTGTTTACCATTAAGATGCCTCAATGGAATGGCAAAATCCCTTTTAGATTCTTCAATGTTTGGGCTGATCACAGTGAGTTTGGAGCTATTGTTGCAAGAGTCTGGAGCCACAAGCTAGATGAGGCTCCAATGAAAAATATCTGGCTACAGCTGAAAAAACTTAGACATGTGCTCAAGAAAATCAATGCTGAGGAATTCATAGGGATTTTTCAACAAATAGAGAATACCAGAAAGGAACTTAGGATGATTCAAGAGAAGCGAACAAAGCATTATTCATATGACCTATTGGAGGTGGAAAAAAATATTATACTGAAGCTTGAGAAGTGGTCTTTAATTGAAAAAAGTGTCATGAAACAGAAGTTCATAGTTAAATAGATACAACTTGGGGATTCTAATACAAAGTATTTCTCGATTGTCATGAAGGAAACAAGCCAAATAAAATAGATTGTGGAACTCCACTCCATTGCGGACAAAAAACTAACAGATACTACTGAGATAAAGGAAGAGATTATTAATTTCTCTAAAGGAATAGTGGGCACCACATCACAGACGTTGCATGCTATAAACAAGCAAGTCATAAAGACTGACCCTATGCTATCTCATGCTCAACAGATATTTCTTTGTGAAGAGGTTACTGACAAGGAGATTTATGAGTACTTATCTTCCATAGGTGATGATAAATCCCCTAGTATAGATGGGTATAAAGCGTACTTCTTCAAAAAGACATGGAATATAGTCGAAACAGATGTTTGTGAGGCAGTCAAGAACTTCTTTTCTATGGGGAGACTATACAGGGGCATAAATTGCACAGCTATTACCCTTATCCCTAACACAGCATGTCCAAATTCAGAAAGATTTTTGACCTATTGCATGTTGTAGTGTGCTTTATAAGATAATTGCAAAGATCCTGACAACAAGGATTCAGCATATCATAGGGGACATTATCTGTGATGCACAATATGGGTTCATCCCTGGAAGGAAAGTAGCGGATAACACCTTAATGGCACATGAACTCGTTAGAGCTTACACTAGGAAGAACATATCTCCTAGGTGTATGATAAAAATAGACTTGAAAAAAACCTACGATTCAGTAGAATGGATATTCCTGGAGCACGTAATTGAGGAGCTAAAATTTCCTATAAGATTCATTCTCTGGGTGCTAGAATGTGTTAGAACCGTAAACTATTTTGTCTTGATTAATGTTGAACCTACTAATCCCTTTGATGCTGCAAGAGGCTTAAGACAGGGTGACCCAATGTCACCCTTCTTATTTGCCATAGTTATGAAGTAATCAAGCAGAAATCTCAACAAGTTAAAAGAAGATAGAGCTTTTAGATACCATCCCAGATATGCTAAACTAGGAGTTACTCATCTATGCTTTGCAAATGACTTGCTCCTGTTTGCCAAAGGGGAAGTATCATCGGTTCATAAATCCTTCAGGGACTTCTCTAATGCTTTTGGATTACAAGCCAACTTGGACAAAAGTTCAGTTTATTTTATAGGTGTCTCTCAAATATCTAGAGATCTGATACTACAAAACCTTGGTTATGTGTCTGGCGAACTTCCATTTAAGTACCTGAGAATTCCCCTATCCACAAAAAAATCTTTCTCTAATTCAGTGGCAACTATTAATCGACAAATGGTGGAAAAAACTCATCTTGGACCGCTAAGAAGCTGTCATATGCAGGAAGGGTTCAACTAGTACAAACAATGTTATTGGCTACAATCCTATTGGGCTCAAATGTTCCTACTGCCGGCGAAAGTGATTAAAACTATTGAAGCCTACTGCAGAAGTTATATTTGGTATGTACTAACAATATCACTAAAAGGGCTTTGGTTGCTTGAGAGAGGGTTTGTACCCCTAAATGTACATGGGGATTCAATCTCATCAATTTAAAAATGTGAAACAAAGCAGCACTTGCAAAAAACTTTTGGGACTTGGCTCATAATGTAGATAAGCTTTGTATAAACTGGGTGCATGCTTACTACATAAAAGGACAACAGGTGGCCAGATTTAAGGTGCCACAACAAGCAAGTTGGATGTTAAGGAAAATCATTGAAGCAAGAAGCACAATAGAGAATGACACGTATATCACTAGAATAGGGCAAAGTGTGATAAGAAAAATATATTTGCAGCTTATTAATAATCCCGCTAGGGTGAACTGGAAGTGTCTTATGTTCAGAGATGAAGCGAGACCCAAAGCCACATTCACAAATATAGACTTCTCACCGGGGAAAGACTATCCAAATGGGATATACTAGTTGTTGCAGGGTGTGCTTTCTGTCAAGAACGAGTTGAATCTAGAAGCCACCTCTTCTGTGAATGCGATTTTGCGAGGAACATATGGTGCAGAGTAATGAGTTGGCTTCAAAGACAAAAATACACGGGTAAAAATTGGGATCAACAGTTAAAGTGGGCTATTCAAAATGCAAAGGTAGGTCACAAAAAGCTAAGATGTTCAAACTTGTATATGCGGAAACTGTTCATGCTATTTGATTGGAAAGGAACCAACGGATATTCGAAAAGGAATCCAGAGAAGGAGAAAGGTTAGCGAGAGAAATTGCCTATATCTGTAATATTAGAGCCTCAGAAGACATAAGAAAACTTCTCCAACTTTGTATTTTCTGAGTTTTTCGTTGATATTTGAGGAATTAGGCATGATAGTTGGAATTAAGTCTTAGTGATACACTAACAGAGAAGTAGGCAGAAAGTGTAGGAAGATAGTCTGATATTAACTATATAATAAGTAAGAGTTTTGGTACGACCAAGGGTAAAACAGTAATTAATAAATAAACTTTTTGGTTCAGTGGTCTATTTTTGTTGATTTTGTGTTTGATAGAGTTGATGTTTCTTTTAATTTTTGTTGTTTTGTTTGTGATTTGGTTGAAATCATGTTGCATGTATTGTTTTAACTCTACTGAATTTTTTGATTTTTCTTTTGTTAGATTCCTGCGCAAGTCTTCGCTTTTTCTTCTAACTTCATCCCTTCTCGCAACCTCAATTATAATACTTAGTGATGGATTTTATGGGTCATCTGCACTAAATGCTTGTGATCTATGTTGTTGTTGTTCTTGTGGAATTTCTCACTGTGGTCTTCCGCTTATCTAAGAAATGAAAGCAAAGGCGAATATATTAATGTCAAGCATCATCTTTTTAATCTCCAATAATTTTATATTTTTATTGTTGTGGTGATCTCGATGGAAAGTAAATATTTTACAGGATAAAAGATTAACCCTTTTATATTGGTAGAGTTTCAAGATATTTTCTGGTTTTCTATTCAAAAATATTTTTTTTGGGTGTCAAGGAAAATGGTAAGACTTCATGACTGGAAAAAAATTATGAAATAACAAATGAAGAATGGTTCATTGTTCAATTCACCATCTATTACAACTGCTTTTGTTATTCCCTTTACTATTCTAATACCCTCGATCGCCTTCGCCGTGTGTTAGAAAAGTTTAAATTTGTGCAAGTTTATTTATGCCGTGAAAGTTCTATGCTAAAGTAACTTGTATAATGACTATCGATCTTTCAGTTCCAACTGTCTATCCGATAGATAAACAAGCACGGCTTTGAATGGTTGATAACCTCAAAAATTGGGAATTGGCCCTTTTATGAGGAAAAACAGATATGTTGGTTGAAATTTACAATTGATCAATTAATGAATACATTCTGCTTGTAGATTGATTCAAACAAAGTATCACGACCCAAAATCCGTAAGGTCGTGATGGCGCAGGACACTACTGTTAGGCAAGCCAATCCTTAATTAATAGAAGTAATTTCCTATTTTAACATTTTTGAAATCGTTACTTTTTATTTTAATACATAACATCTAGATAGAAATCCATTTCGTAGGAAAATCAACAGTTCATTTATGTAAAACACAACCCAAATACATTTCCCAGAACCCGGTGTCACAAGTGCATGAGCAGATTCTAAGAGTTTATACAAATATTACAAAGCTTGTCCGAAGTACAGATTGAACAAGAAATTTAGAAATAAAATACAGTACATAGAGGGAGACTCTGTCAGCTGCGGGACACCTCCGGATAATGCAGCACGTCTAAGTCTCCGAGTGAACCACCGCTAAGGGTGTACCTGTGCAACAAAAATACACAGCAAATGTAGTATGAGTACGAAAACAACGTGTACCCAGTAAGTATCCCGCCTAACCTCAGAGAGGTAGTGACGAGGGGTCAAATTTGACACTTGCTATAAGTAAGTCTAGTATAGTCTAAGTGAGAAGCTAAGCATGAGTATCATAATCAATTAATCAAATAATCGGAGATTAGAAACGTCAATGAATATCAACTTGTTCCGCATTTTTTCCACATAAATCCTCCTTCTTTTGAACTGGCAACTCAATATACTTAGGCCAATATACATTTATAAATCACAGGAAAATGCGCAACATTTATCATGCGCAACATATATGCCGAGGGTCGAACGACGCGGACCAACAATAATAAACTGTGCACTGCCGAATGGTTGATCGGCCCGAACCATAGATGCATCTATTTTTCCCCGCTCGCGAATCGATCATGCGACGCGGTCAACATAATAAATACGGCTAGCCTGCTCGCGAATCATACCTGCGACTCAGGTGCTCATAAGTACATGTATTCACATAAAGGAATCCACATTTTTGTTTAAGAAGACATTTTCCCATAGAAGTAATAAAATTCTCCTTAATTAAACAAGACGATAATATTTAGATATATTTCTGGAAAATTTGTTTGTCAAGTCTTAACAGTATTCAATAAGTAATCTTGCCAAGAACACCCTGATCCACGGGGAAAATCAATCCTATTTCCAAATAATTAAGATAATACGCTCTAACCCTTTTTTTAAAAATAGATTACCAATTTATTAGTATTATAAGTTTAATATCATGACAAGATCGCATATAAAACACGTAAGGCATGCTAGTGGGTCCTACGCTACCCGGACCTGGCATAACAGTAGCTACGCACGGACTCCCGTCACCTCGTGCGTACGTAGCCCCCGCAAATAATAACATTTATTCATTTAGTTCACCTATGGGAACAAT
The DNA here is from genome assembly GCA_005239495.1 of Nicotiana undulata. Classification (NCBI taxonomy): domain Eukaryota; kingdom Viridiplantae; phylum Streptophyta; class Magnoliopsida; order Solanales; family Solanaceae; genus Nicotiana; species Nicotiana undulata. The sequence continues at coordinate 22,340 of ML241954.1, forward strand.
TCCCCCTCACAAAGTTAGAAATGAGACTTACCTCACTCCGAAATTCCATAAACGAACTCCAAGCCTTCCTGACGACTCCAATCGATGCGCAACGCTCCAAAACTACCCAAATGAATATAAACCAATGAGAATATACTCAATTGTTTGCTAAAAATTCAGATTATATAATTTCTCAACTCCGCTTAGTGAAATGACCAAAATTCCCTTGGGCCCACGTGCCCGGATTCCGAAATTTCTCGAAGATATACTCTACCCATATCTTCACTAGTCCAATTATACAATTTACTCAAATATTCATGCTCAACTCGTGGCTAAAATCCACTTTCACCAAATTTCTAGATTTTCTCCAAAACCCCATATTTTCCCAAAATTCATGTTCAATCCATGTAATAGTCTTGTATTTAACTTAAAAACATGAATAAGTTACTTACCTTGTGATTCATGACGAAAATCCCCTCTTGAAGCTCCTCAAAATCGCCCTCACCAAGATGAAAATGGGAGAAGAAATGACCAATTCCCGTTTTAAAAACAATCTGCCCATGCCTACTTTTCGCACCTGCGGTACAATAGTCGCTCCTGCGGCTCCGCACCTGAGGAAATTCCATCGCAGGTGCGGCCCTGACTCAACCCAGCAGTTCCCGCTCTTGCGATCACCTCTCCGCACCCGCGTTTCCGCAGGTGCGACCAATCTCCCGCACCTGCGGCTTCCTCGACTCCAGCCAAAACTCGCACCTGCGATCCATACGCCACACCTGCGCCTTCGCAGGTGCGGAAATAACCTCGCACCTGCGGTCCTCAGCTTAACCAGCCATACCTCGCACCTGCGGCGTCCAAGCCGCTCCTGCGGCTCCGCACCTGCGGCCAAAGCCTCGCAGGTGCGGTCACACCAGACACCAGCATCCTTTAGCTCTTTTCCTACTTCAACTTTGATCCGTTAACCACCCGGAATCCACCCGAGGCCCCGGGACCCCGTCCAATCACACCGACCTATCCCAAAACATAACACAGACTTGCTCAAAGCCTCAAAACACATCAAACAACATCGAAACGACGAATCACTCTCTAATCCAAATCTTTAAGACTTAAGAAATTTCAACTTCCACATCCGATGCCGAACCCTGTCAAATTACGTCTGATTGACCCCAAATTTTGCACACAAGTCGTATTCGACGACCTGCTCCAACTTCCGGAATCGCATTCCGACCCCGATATCAAAATCTCCACTTCCGGTCAAATTCTTCCAAAACCTTCAAATTCTAACTTTAGCCAAAAACCTCGAATTGTCTCCCGGATATCCGAATTCACTTCCGATCACGCTCCTAACTCCAGAATCACCATACGGAGCTATTCCCAAACTCGGAACCCCGAACGGACATCCAAATCATTGAAATGCGCTTTAAGCCAAATTTAGGAAATTTCTTAAAAATGTTGATTCCACAATATACGCCAAAACGCTCCCGGGTTATCCAAAACCCGACCCGGACATACGCCCAAGTCCGAAATCATCATACGAACCTGCTGGAACCTTCGGATCTTGATTCCGAGGTCGTTTACTCAAAATTCCAGTCTTACTCAATTTCTTCAACTTAAGGCTTCTGAAATGAGAATTTCCTTTCAATTCAACTCTGATCTTCCTGAATTTCAATTCCGACCATACACAAAAGTCAATATACCTGAAATGAAGGTGTTCATGACTTCCAACCGTTGAACGACACACTAGAGCTAAAAACGACCGGTCGGGTCGTTACACAAAGCCTATACATTTGTAGTTTTATTTTGTACATGTCCTGAAATTTGGCACAAAAAATAAGAATGTTGGTTACATGGAAGGAAGAAATCTACACAAACGTTTCACTTGTGTCACAAAATTCTGGTATTGACTAAATATGGATACAATATATCCTCTGGTCTCTTGCTAACTTGTAATCACATTATCATGTTTTCTTATAATATTTTTGGTGCTCAAATAGTTTTGCCAATTTGGTTGTGCATTATAGATCCAATAGCTTAATATCTGGAGCAACATTAATATAGTGGATATTTGGAGGACATGTACATTTTGTTGGATATGTATCAAGTATTAGAAATGATTATTGGTACAGAATAATCTTTTCAAAGAATGCACTCATCATTCTTACATTTTTTGAGATTGTAACTGTCAAATTATTTTTATCCTCCAAATAAATGCACCAGACACTAGACACTAGACATATTCATAAACATGTATTTTTCCTTAAGTTGCATGTCATCAGTTCAGATTATTCTCACTCTCTTAGGATCAATATTGAACGGGAGGAAAAAGCTTGACGTAGAATATCCTTAAATAGGATCCAACGAAGGGTCAGAAATGCTTAACGCATAAATAAGAGTGAGACCTGTGAAAGTTTTTTCAACATTTTCGAACTGCAACAAATACCTAAAAATGTTGACTATGATATAAATGAATTCATTGTAGGTTCCCCAATTTTGAATTTATTCTTTTCCATAAATACATTTTTTTTTTGGTTTGATGTGATAAATGTATCAAATTGAAGAGATCTGTAATCAAATAATAATTAGCATATAGGGTGTGTTGCTGATTTCTTCCTTTTTGGAGGAGTCCTTTAGTATTAATTCACTTTTACTTTTTATATTTTGCCTAACAAGTTCAATTTTGTTTTATGGGTCATAAGGTGTTGCTCTTTGGATTAGAAGAGTGATATTATGTTATATTATGTTCTTCCTTTTGTAGCTCAACAATTTGGGATAAAATAACTTCTTATGTCGTGCCATGGTTTGCTGGCGAGGTTGCTCAAGGCGATTCAATCTGAAGATATGAAAGATGTTATCGAGGAAGATGAGGATGAAGAGGTGACGAGGAGATGATAAAAAGAATGTGAGATTTTTTGCCTGCTTTTACAAAGTGATTCGACTTTTTCCTTTTAATCTATGTCATGTTATTCCAGTTAAAGAGGGTTGTTAGATTTTTACAAATTTTGTATGCAAAGTAAAAGTTAATGTGTTTCCTTCTCAGTTGCCACATGCTAATAGAGGGTATTGTATCCATGAAGATTGCTTTAAGAAATTAATGTGAGTGTGTGTTTGTCTCACATCAAAGGCTTGAACCACACAAATGGAGTGGGTGACGAAACTTGCCAAAACAAGTAATGAACTAACTCTTTTCTTCATTATTTTGTCATGTATTTTCTTGACATTTTAGGGTCTTTATTATAAAGTATTCTGTTTCGTGAAACTTTTGTAATTTCCATAAAATAATCGGAGTTTTTGCATATAAACTAATTGTTAACTGATTTGATATGTTCTTTTATTATATTCTTAACTGATGCGATATTTTGATTAATATCATTTTCATTGGTAAATAGTTCCCTGCTATAATTCTATTTTCATCGCCATAACTTTAAAAAGTTTGTTCACTTTCTGCAATCTCTGGTAAGTTTGTGATGCAAGAAAGTGGGGGTTGGTTTCAAGCTGTTGATCTATTTATTTTTATTTTAAAGTGGTATTTTTGATGGCATATTTTGAGATTTTGTAATATTGACCTAGAATCCTATATTCCGGATGTGAGCATGTCGTTAATAAGCAAAGAACAGTCTAATTCATGATATAGGATACTGAAGTAAATTTTTATGATAAACATTTTCCATCACATCCTTTCCCAATAGACCTGAAGTTCTTCATAGGTATGCGGGGTAGAAAATCTTCTCTAAAAAACTGACAGACCAGAGATGGCGGAGGGATTAGTTAGTTACCAAGGTGCATCTAACATTATTACATTAGATTGATATTTCCAGATATGTTATCAAGTGGTCCTTGAGAAATAGATGAAACTGAGATTTACATATCTGGAAAATGAAGGTTCACAATTGTTGTGGTTGGCGCAGAGGTTCTGATAAAAGAATGTTACTTTCTTCTGAATAGAGCGTTAATCATACCTTCATACTGTGAGAACATGCATTAGTTGTTTATATTGCTGGTGTATTCGTAACAACTGATCTTGTGTGCTTTATTTTTATTTTGATGTGGTCCCTTTTGTCAGTTACTCCTTTCATCCCTTCTATAGGGCAGTGCATCAAATTTTTGGCAATTAAGGTTCTTTAACCTTGGCGTAAACTTTAACTTTGGCCAATTTACTGACTACGAAGAATTTCACTAACTTAGAGTGTTAGTATCTTTTCTACCCTTGATAATCATTCTAGAACCAGTTGTCCTTCAGTTCTCTCTCTCTCTATATATATATATATATATGTGCGCGTGCGTATATATATATCGATATTAAGAAAACCTGAAAAACTTAAGCCATATATTGCTACTTCCAGATGATATATCTTTTAATTTAAAAACTTCTTCGCTTCACCAACTTTTGTATATGACAAAAGGGAGTTTATTTTTACTCATGTGCCACATTTGGCTCATAAGTTTCTGGTTCTGTTTTCCTTATTACTTGCTAACAGATTGGTTTATTTTGTTTAGAGTTATAACATCAGAAGGCAAAAGGCTTTCTTTGTATTGTGTTGAGATGATGAGAGTAACAGCTGGTGACAGCAGTGTGTGTCACAGCTTAGAGGGTGACAGAGGTGTTAGATAACAACTGTGCAAGTTAGCAGAAGTTAGTTGTGTAGTTAGTTGTTTGATTTTGTGATTAGTAGCTAAATTAATCAGCTTGATACTCATTAGTATATATATACTAATGCTATAATAATTCATTTATATTTTTCTAATGCAAGTGGTGCATTCTCAGAACCGACTTCTTTCTTACGTTCTCTCTTCTTCTTCGATACTACCTAGAACTCAAATATCATGCAACAATGGCGTGATTTAACATTCTTAANAATCAGTTCAATTCTTACTCGCGAGTTTAGGGAGATAGTTTTGTACTTCTGAGTTGAAGGATTTTTTTGTTTTTAAAAAAAAAAAGTTTGAAGATCAACAATGGCGGCACTGGATATTGATAATCCTAGACATCCTCTGTTCTTACAGCTGTCCGATAGTCCTAGTAATGTGATCATCTCGATTAAGCTGAAAGGAACTGAGAATTATTTAGTTTGGAGCAAAGCAATGATGATTGCACTCCGAGCGAAGCGGAATCTAGGGTTTATTGACGGAACTTGCACAAAATGTCAATTTACTGACGATCTAGGTGAAGATTGGGAGCGTGTTAATGCAACAGTTTTAACATGGATAATGAACACTGTTTCACCAGATTTAATTACTGGTATTGTTTATACTGATAATGCTCATGAAGTTTGGGTAGATTTGGAAGATCGTTTCAACAAAATCAATGGATCCAGAATCTATAATCTTCAACGAGAAATAACTACAGTTTCTCAAGGTACTTCAAGTATTTCTATTTATCATTCTAAATTGAAGTCTCTGTGGGACGAATATGGATCCTTGATTCCATTTCTTCCTGTTACTGCTGGAATAAAGGATTTTATAGAACATCTAGATCAACAGAAGCTTTTTCAATTTCTGATGGGATTGAATGAGTCGTATAATGCTATTAGAAGTCAGATTTTATTACAGTCTCCATCACCCTCAGTTAGTCGTGCTTTTGCAATGTTGATAAATGAGGAGAATCAGAGGAAGGTGTGCATGTCTAATTCCACAACTTTTATGAGTGCTAGGGATAATCAGACAAAATTCAAGAGGTTTGGTAATCTGTATTGTGAGTACTGTCGTTTTAAAGGTTACACCAAAGATACTTGTTATAAACTCCATGGTTATCCACCTGGTTTCAAGGGAAAAAGGAATCAGCAATATAGATAAGTGAATGCAGTGGTAAATAATGACAAAATTGAACCAGAGGCTGCTAAGTACAGGGCAAAGGTTGATGGACATCAAGTAATGACTAATTTCTTCACTGAAGAACAATATGGTTAGATAATGAAGCTGTTGAACAAGGAAAATTCAGAAGATCACAGAGCTAATATGGCAGGTAAAGATGTTTCATAACCTTTTGAAAATTGTCAGGATCCTTGGATCATAGACACTGGAGCAACTAATCATATGACTTCAAATCATAATTTGCTACATGATGTGATTAGTTTGCCTGAACATAAGAAAGGTAATGTGCATCTCCCAAATGGTAAGTCTGTTCCTATCACATATCAAGGTAGTTACAATCTTACAGGAGGTGATACAATTCATGATGTGCTATGTGTTCCTGAGTTCAAGTATAACTTGTTATCAGTTTCAAAGTTAACAAGGGAACTGCAATGCTCAGTGAACTTTTTTCCATCATTCTGTGTATTCCAGGACTTGTACACTAGGAAGGTGAAGGGGATTGGTAAGGAGAAGGGTGGTCTCTACCTCTTGATCCCAAGGAAGATAGACAGAAATAAGGAAGCACAAAGGATTAAGAGTTGTCTTGCTGCAGAATTGAAAGATGATATATACACATGGCATAAAAGACTTGGTCATATACTTGCTGTAGTCATGAAGAAGCTGGACTTCTTGAAGAATAAAGAGATATCCAGTTGCAGTTTTGAAAAGTGTACTGTTTGTCCATTAGCTAGGCAAACAAGAAAACCTTTTATTCTTAGTAATAATAGAGCAGCAGAAATCTTTCACTTGATACATGTGGATATTTGGGGACCATATAGAGTACCTACACATGATGGAAATAGATAATTTCTTACACTTGTTGATGATCATTCAAAGATGATTTGGGTTTTCTTGATGAAATTGAAGAGTGATACAATTGTTTTGTTGAAATCATTTTTCAAATTAGTACTTGTACAATTTGGGAAGCATATTAAGATGTTGAGAACAAATAATGGTGCAGAGGTTTTTAGCACAGAATGTAAGGCATTTTTAACTGGATGTGGAGTTATTCATCAGAGCAGTTGTCCACACACTCCACAACAAAATGGAGTAGTGGAGAGGAGACATAGACACATTCTGGAGGTTGCAAGGGCTCTGAGATTTCAAGGGAGTATTCCATTGCATTTTTGGGGAGATTGTGTTCTCACATCAGTCTATCTTATCAATAGAGTGCCATCTTCAGTCCTGGGGGGAAAATCTCCATACGAAATTTTTCATAGAGTCAAGCCAAGCTTGTTACATTTAAGAACAATGGGTTGTTTATTTTATGCTATAATTACAGAAAGAATTGATAGGTTTTCTCCAAGGGCAATAACAACTATTCTCATGGGATACTCTGTGTCACAAAAGGGATATAAGCTCTATGATATTAAAGGAAAGAAATTTTTTGTGAATAGAGATGTGACCTTCAGAGAAGACATTTTTCCATTTCAGTATATGATGAAGTCTAAGGATTCTCCAATTTTCCTAGAACTCCAGGGTGATCAGTCAGTTCATGAAGCTATTCCACAACACAGAGCAACTCAGCAGCATGCAGAAGGATTGTCTAATGATCCTTGTACACACACACATCAGGATCATGTGTCACATGCTGATCAAGTTCATGAGGATGCAGTGGTAGAGGTATCTGATCAGATACTTGATATTCCACATCCCATTGCAGAGTCTGAACAGCAACTCAGAAGATCTGCAAGGGGTTCTAGACCTCCAGCCTGGTTGAAAGATTACATATGCCCTGGAACTGTCAGTTCTTTTTCACATTGTGCATATCATTTGGCCAATTACCTGGATTATGGTTCACTCTCACACTGCTATAAATCTTTCCTAGCTGCTATATCAGAACAAGAACCTTCATCCTATATGGAAGCTGTGAATGACTCTAGATGGGTTGAGGCCATGAAGTCAGAGGTCGATGCACTTGTTCAAAACAATACTTGGGTGGTAGCTGATACACCTCAAGGGAAGGTTCCTATTGGCTGCAGATGGGTGTACAAAATAAAGTACAAGTCGAATGGTGAAGTTGAAAGGTACAATGCTAGATTAGTGGCCAAAGGGTACAGTCAGCAAGAAGGGCTGGATTACCAGGAGACCTTTTCCCCAGTTGTTAAGATGGTCACAGTGAGGGTAGTCATTGCATTAGCGGCTATTCATCATTGGAATCTCTATCAGATGGATGTCTTCAATGCTTTTCTTCAGGGTGATTTGGAAGAGGAAGTATATATGCATTTGCCACCTGGTTTTGGTAGTCAAGGGGGGAATAAGAGTTGTCAACTACTCAAATCTCTTTATGGGCTTAAACAAGCATCAAGACAGTGGAACTTGAAGCTTACAAAGGCATGATTTTCTCAAAGCAAACATGACCACTCTTTTTTCACCTTGAAGAAGAACAACAAGCTGGTTATCATTCTTGTTTATGTTGATGATCTTTTGATCACAGGCGATGGTGAGATTCTAATACAAGAAGCAAAAGACACACTGCATAAAGCCTTCAAAATCAAAGATTTGGGGACTTTGAAATACTTCTTGGGAATAGAAGTAAGTAGGTCTCAGAAGGGGATATTGTTGTGTCAAAGAAAGTATGCAATCGAATTGATAGCAGAATTGGGGCTGACAGATTCTAAGCCAAATGTGACACCAATGGAACAAAACAGAAAATTGACAACAGTGGAGTATGATGCACTTTGTAATCTGAATGATGATCCTCAACTTTCAGATGTGAAGGGGTATCAAAGGCTTATAGGAAAGATTCTTTATCTAACCTTGACAAGGCCTGACATTCCTTATACAGTGCAGACTTTGAGCCAATTTATGCAGGCTCCTAAGAAGTCACACTTAGAAGCAACACATAGACTGGTAAGGTACATCAAGAATGAGCCAGGGCTTGGCATCTTAATGAAGACAGAAGGTGACATGACCTTGAAGGCCTATAGTGATGCAGATTGGGCTAGCTGTCCTAACTCAAGAAAGTCTGTTACAAGATATTTGGTGAAGTTTGGTGATTCCTTGATATCATGGAAATCTAAGAAACAAAATACAGTTGCAAGAAGCTCAGTAGAGTCAGAGTATAGAAGTATGGCATTGACAGTCTCTGAGTTGATTTGGTTGCTGGGAGTATTCAAAGAGTTGGGAGTTGCGATTACTACTCCTATTCAGTTGTTTACGGATAGCAAATCAGCAATGCAAATAGCCAACAACCCAGTATTTCATGAGCGCACGAAACACATAGAGATAGATTGCCATTTCATAAGGGAGAAGGTGCAAGAAGGCTTAGTACATCCAATTTATGTCCCAACTAAGGATCAAGAAGCAGACATACTAACTAAAGGACTTGGCAGTGTACAACATCATCATCTACTATCCAAGCTAGGTGTTTTGAATGTGTTTACAGCACCTAGCTTGAAGGGGGGGGGGGTGTTGAGATGATGAGAGTAACAGCTGGTGACAGCAGTGTGTGTCACAGCTTAGAGGGTGACAGAGGTGTTAGATAACAGCTGTGCAAGTTAGTAGAAGTTAGTTGTGTAGTTAGTTGTTTGATTTTGTGATTAGTAGCTAAATTAATCAGCTTGATACTCATTAGTATATATATACTAATACTGTAATAATTCATTTATACTTTCTAATGCAAGTGGTGCATTCTCAGAACCGACTTCTTTCTCACCTTCTCTCTTCTTCTTCGATACTACCTAGAACTCAAATATCACGCAACAATGGCGTGATTTAACATATTGTAGTTTTCCTGATGTGCAGACTTAAATACATGTGATAACAGGTGGTTAACACAAAATGGATTGGACAAATTGAAGTGCTACTCTTCTGCTGCAGCCATATTTTTTATCATGAAGCCCAAATTTTCTCAAATGAGGACGTCCCCTGAAAGACCTTCATGTTCGGGAGATCAGATGGGTGCACTAGCATATTGTTTTTTTAAAAAAAAAAAAAACAATCATGATCTTTGCCATGTCACTACAGACTTCGATAGAAGGTACCGCATTCTTTGAATGTTATTCGAGGATTGTCTGCAACTTTGTTGAACTTTTTAACTGATTTTGGACATGCATATTTATATTCGCTATTTTCTGTCAATTAAATGGGTACTTAGAAGAACTCATTCAGTATACCTAAAGTTTCTGGAATGGAAAACCTCCATAGGTTAGTATTACTGCACACATATTCTACAATTTTTTTTAATCGCCTTTCACTACTTTTGTTGCATTAGAGTTGGTAAAATAAGTTACTTCTAGATTGTCTTAAACAGTAGCAACAATGAGTTATTCTAATTTTTAAGACTTAACTTTAGCACATAAAAGCAATAGATCATTTGAGGATGATGTGAGTGATTGATAACATAAAAATAGTCAAATTTAGCAACATGCACGTAAGATAGACATTATGCTCATATAGTCTCTTGGTAAAAGTTATGCTCTCTTGGTAAAAGTGTTACAACTGGTATTTGATATCAGATATAGGTGGACACTGAAGTTCTGAATCTGAGGACCACAATATGCACCTGAAATAGAAGTCCTGCCAAGAATTGTTGATGGAGAAGCTAATTTACTGAGATCTAGCAAGAAGTATTTGACATGAGTAATATACTTAAATGTAAATTCTTACTCCCTGGCCTTCACTTCTGATTCTTTAGTATCTTTGGGTACCTTATTAGCCCCGATGTTTGAATATTTGGAGAACGTGTGACCATATAAAGTATATATTGTCATTAACAGGTATTGTGGGGGGACTTTTGGTCATATTTCCTTTGCTCATTATTTGTCATTTTAATTTCATTTGTTTGATTCCTTAAAGTAAAGAGGGAGTGCTACCAATCTTTATCTTTAACAGATGTTTTCTTATTTTTTAATCTGCCTTGGTGCAGGCACTACAATACTACAGTAGTTGAAGATTTCTTTGGTTTTGGAGGTTCTATGGAAGAACTAAACATTTTACTTCAGTTGTTTAAGAGTAGAAGCTTCCATTCGTATTTTCATTGTTTTCAATGTTTTGCTATTTTAGCAGCGTCTTCTTATTCAAATCCCTTATCTTTTATATTCCTCAGAATCCAGTTATGTGGTTTTTTGTAATCTGTCTTCGAACTTTTAGTTTGAGTGTTCTTAAATAACACGCTTTCCTGGTGTCAAACCTTTTCTATTATCATATGACTATTCCCTATGATATTTTTCAAAGATTTATGGTATTTACGAACAACAAAAACAATGTCGGGCATATGCCCGTGCTATGCACAGGACCACCCATCTAGTACAACAATAAGAGCAATCCTCCTCTGCTAGAAGTTTTGGTAGTTAGCCTTGTTAGTTTTTCTTTTGGACAGTTACCTGTGTTGTAGCTAAACCGTGGCTTTGTAAAGTTACACATTGGTGATCAGTAAAATTCTTAATTACCAAAAAAAATAAAAGAAGGATGGTGCGAGATTTTTATAATGTTGATACTTAGTAAATAAAAAATATAAAATAAGGTGTAATATGTTGTCATTACTTGCCAATAGTTAAACAAGTTATGGATATAGATTTCTTCAAGATCTTAATAATTTACCCTATCATGTTTAGTTGTTCATTGGAGCTTATGCACTGGTTGTTAGGACGTTATCCACAATTAACGTAAATGAGACTGCTTTCTTTTGGCAATTAACAAGAATAGTTGGGTAGCATTGTGGTTTCTATCATGTTTGGCGCATTTTTTAAGAAGTTAAAAGTACATTTTTATTTGCAAATATTTTTTTTCCGGAGATTTGAGGTGTTACGTCAAAGGCTATAAGTGCTTTGTTGTTGGGGAAAAACTACAAATATTTATTTTTCAAGATAAAAATATTATTGCAAGAAAAATTATATTTGTCAAACTAGCTCTCACTAACTTAACTCATATAGAAGAAAATGATCCTTTAAAGATCTCTTATTTTTATGTTAGATTCTCCTACGTGTAGGTAATATTTTTTTATGAGATTAATATAAAACTAAAAAATTATATTGGACCATAAACCTATTGAAATAATAGGAGCTTAAGAGTAGTTAGTTAGCTTAGTTAATGACAGTTAGGCAGTTAGTGACAACTGGACACAACTAAGTTAAAAGGTCGGTTAGTGTACAATATATAACTGAAGGTAGTTAGTCTTTGTATATTCAGTTTTTCATTTTCTAATATGAGAGAAATGTTCTCTACATAGTCTCGTTGATCTCTCTTCTTCCTCTTCTCTCTTTTGTTGAAGATAGCTCTTGAGAATCATTGTGGTATCAGATCTTGCGGATTGATCCGAGATCCGATCATTCTGGCACACCAATGATACATGCTATAAGCTGGTAGGATATCCAGCAGACGTTAAAGCTAAGAAGAAGATTCCCTCTGTCAACTATGCTAGAGACAACCAATCTAATAATGATGCCAACTCTGCTCCTATTAGTGATATTTTTGGTGCAAGTGCTAACTTGGCTAGAAATGCAGCACCTTGTCAAGTTCAGAATCAAACATCCAAGCTGGACTAGCAGGAATTCCACAATTCACTCAGGAGCAGTACCCTCAAATTCTAAAAAAGCTTGACAAAGGGAATGAGCATGGTAACTCATCTGTGCCTGCAGGTATAGGAAATGCAGCTACTACCACTAGTGAGGATCTAATTAAGTGGATAGTACATTTTGGAGCATCAAATCACATGGTTAACACCAAACAAATTTTGACTAAAAGTGCTTATGTGATAAATCTAAAGAGTACAAAGTTCATCTATGTATTGGAGAGTCAGTTACTATCAATCACATAGGTTCTACCTATACTTTTTCTAGTCAAAAGATAAACCAATGTGATGCATATACCTGGATTTCAATACAATCTCTTGTCTGTATCAAAGCTGACAAAAGAGCTAAAGTGTGCAACTGTATTCTTTCTTGACTTCTTCATTTTTCAGGATCTCTTCAGTGGCAAAGTGAAGTGGATTGGTAGAGAGGACAGTGGTATATATGTGTTCAACCATAATACCATGCTTCATGTAGATTCTGCTGTGATATTTGTTCCACAGTGTAGCGTTTCAAAAGATTTCTCAAAGTCTGTTGCTGTAAATACAATAATTTGTAGTAAAATGAGAGTAGATCTTTGGCATAAATGACTAGGCCATGTGACACTTAGTACTCTGAAAAGGATGAATGAATTTCATCCTGTAGAACTTGATAAGTCTGAAGGTCATTGTACAGTTTGTCCATTAGCTAAACAATCAAGACAACCATTTTCTTTGAGTAATATTGTTTCTAGTACTTGCTTTCGTACTATTCATGGAGATGTTTGGGGACCTTACAGAGTTCCTACATACGATGAAAAAAGGTCTTTTCTAACTTTAGTAGATGATCACTTCAAGTACACTTGGATTTTCTTGCTACCTTCCAAAGGTGAAGTAATCGTAGTGTTAAGAAATTTATTACTCATGATTCAGAATGTCTATTCATGTTCTATAAAAGTGCTCAGAACTGACAATGGATGTGAGTTCTTTAATTCATAAATGACAACACTCATTCAATCCTTTGAATCATTCATCAGAGTTTTTGTGTTTACGCTCCTTAGCAAAATGGAGTAGCAGGGAGGAGACACAGAAACATTCTAGACATTGAAAGAGCAATGAGGTTCCAGACATCAGTTCCTCTAAAGTTTTGGGGATATTGTGCTCTAAATGTTTTTTATGTGATCAACAGAGTACCTACACCTACTCTTCAACGCAGGTGTCCCTATAAGGTGTTACATGGTCATTTTCCTTCATTAAGTCATCTGAGGGTAATTGGTTGCTTGGGATATGTCACAGACCTCAAAAGAGGGGACAAATTCTCACCAAGAGTTGTTCTTGCCATATTCCTTGGTTACTCCATGACAGAAAAATGATATAAAATGTATGTTATCCACTCAAGGAGCTTTCAAGTTAGCAGAGAAGTAATGTTCAAAGAAGATGTATTTTCATTTAAACATCTTCTTACTACTGTATCCTCCTTATTTCTAGTTCTATCCTTAACCACTATCTCCTCCACTGCTCTTTTTATTTCTTCTATATCATAGACTGTTGAGTCTGCTGAGTTAGCCTTAGACATTGTCATGCCAGAAGCAATTGTGCAACCTCCTGTCATGTTGAACACACCGGCATCTGTTGCACCCACTGAGACAGTTGATGCTTCAAACTCTACAACACGTGACATTCCTATGTCTTCAAATGCACCAAAGACAAGCAGGAAATCCACCAGAACTAGTAAACCACTTGTACCGCTAAAAGACTATGTCACTCAGCAGCAAGGGAATGCTAACTGTTGTTACCATGTCTAATTACGTTTCCTATGCCAACATATCTCAGTCCTTTGGAATTGCTCTTACTTCTTATTCAGCTATTGTAGAACCTAAATCTTATTTTGAAGATGTGAACCATAATAGTGGATAGAGGCTATGCAATCAGAGATTGCAGCCTTAGAGGACAACAACACTTGGAGTGTTGTTGACATTCCTCCTGGCAAGATGCTTATAGGCTGCAAACGGGTGTACAAGGTGAAGTGCACTGCATCAGGAGCTGTGGAGAGGTAGAAAGTCAGGCTAGTGGCTAAGGGATATAACCAACATGAGGGGCTATGTTGCACAGAAGTTTTCTCTCATGCGGACAAAATGGTCACAGTGAGATCTATCATTGCTATTGCAGCAGTCAAGCATTGGCCTATCTACCAAATGGATGTCCACGATGCTTTATTGCAATGTGATCTTCTAGAAGAAGTTTATATCGCTATTCCTCAGGGGTTTGCAAGTCAGGGAGGGATTCCTAAAGTTTGCAAACTTCATAAATCATTGTATGGCTTAAAGCAAGCCCCTAGGCAATGGAACAAAAAGCTGACCGATGCTTTACTGGATCTTGGCTTTGCTCAAAGTCACTATGATTACTCTTTTTTCACTAAATGGGAGCAGGCTGCACTGGTAGTTGTCTTGGCCTATGTAGATAATTTACTAGTGACATGGAGATGTTCTAATTTGATAGTCAAAACCAGGAATGATCTCAAGCTCTAGTTCAAAAAATGAAGGATTTTGGTGAACTAAAGTACTTTCTTGGGATAAAATTTGCTAGATCCAGGAAAGGCATAGTAATGAGTCAACGGAAATATGCATTGAAACTTATCTCTGAGATGGGATTAGGAGGATCCAAACTAACTGGTACTCCATTAGAATCTAATGTGAAACACACATCTGAAGAATATGATTCTTTCATCAAAGGAGACTCGGTATCTAAAGTAACAAAAAGTGACAATCTATTGGCGCAGGTCAATATCAGAGGCTCATAGGAAGATTGTTATATATGACTATGACCAGAATTGATATTGCTTATGTTGTGCAAGTGCTCAGCCAATTTATGCACAAGACAAATTAGTCACACCTAGAGGCTACTCTCAGAGTTGTAAGATACATCACGACATTTCCTGGCCTAGTCCTTTTAATGCCTTTAGACTGCTCTGGCATACTTGTAGCCTATTGTGATTCTGATCGGGGAGGTTGTCTACAAACTAGGAGGTCTGTTACAGGGTATCTAGTGAAATTTGGGGAGGCTACCATATCCTGAAAGTCGAAGAAACATGACACAATACCTAGAAGCTCAGCAGAGGCAGAATTCAGAAGCATGGCTTCCACAGTTGCTGAACTGACCTGGTTAACAGGATTGTACAAGGAGTTGGGAGTTGACGTCAATCTGTCTATCTCTCTCTATATTGTGATAGTAAAGTTTCCATTCAGATTGCAACCAATCTCATTTTTCATGAGATAACTAAGCATATTGACATTGATTGTCACTTTGTTATGGAGAAGACTGTTCACGGGATGATAAAAAACTTTCATATATCGACCAAGGAGCAACTGGCAGACTTACTGACAATGAGCCTGGGCAAACTGCAACATGACTATCTTTTGTCCAAGCAGGGGTTGAAAGACACATTTCAACCATCAGCTTGAGGGAGGGTGTTGAAATAATAGGAGCTTAACAGTAGTTAGTTAGCTTAGTTAATGACAGTTAGGCAGTCAGTGACATCAGTTTTTCATTTTCTATTATGAGAGAAATGTTCTCTCCATAGTCTGGTTGATCTCTCTTCTTCCTCTTCTCTCCTTTGCTCTTCAGAAATCATCAAAACCTATTGACCTAAGTTGTATTAGCGGATACTAAATAATTAAGTTACTTTGTTAGACATACTTGAGTAATAAACTCAAGCATAATTAAAATGAATTTTTACCTCCTATAGCAAAGGTTGATACCTTATTTATTTTAAATAAATACCTTTAAAAAAAATTATATTCCATAGCTACCTTTTGATTTTTATAGCCAAATATTTATTTATGGTCACCTCCTCCCCTTAAGCCATAAAATACGCTTTGTATTATTTTTCTCTCTCATTCTCTCAATTCTTTCTCCACCCTATATCTCTCAACATCAGTTCTCACACATCAGAAGATTGAAACAGAATCCGCCATGGAAGAAATCGAAGAAGCACAAAAAAATTCATCGCTATTTCCCGTTTTCCCCCAATCTCAAATAGTTACACCGCCCAAACATCTCATTCCTCCCTTCTTTGAGATATTCTATTTTGTCTTTTTCTGTCTTTCTTTCGTTTTATTCTTTTCCCCACTTTTCTTTCTGTCAATACTTAGATAAAGCCACGATTTTCTATATCAAGAGTCAAGATCAAGAAGAAGATTTAGTGGTTGAAGAGTTTGTTTAGAAATCAATGTCTTATGTTTCGTATCAATGTCGAAATATGACATAGGGTAAATTGGGGTTGACAATGGAGGTTCAAAATCTGCTATCGACGAGACGACATTAGGGTTATTCTTGAACAAAGACGACGGAGTTTGGGGCTGAGCAACTTGAACAGTCTCTTACCTTTTTTTCGTTGTATTTCAATGTATCTCTCCCCTCAAATCAAAGGCAACTTCTTCTTCTATATGGAATCAAATGTGTATGTAGTTGTATTCAGATGTATTTGGATTGTAAATTCAAGCCAGAAACTGAATAATACAGGGGCTATAGATATGTATTCAACAAATTGTATAAGTATGTATTCAACCGGTTGTATTTACATCTATTAAATAGGTATATTCATGTGACATCAAATGTGTATGTAGCTTTATTAAGATGTATTCGGTTTGATGTATGTAGCTGTATTCAGATGTATTTGGTTTGATTTATGTATTTCATTGTATTTATTGTCTCGCTATATGTCATAAATGTATTCATATTTTTTTTAATTAATATAGTTTATGTATTCAGATGTATTATATAACTAGTTTTAGTGTACGTGCGTTGCACGTTTACAACGCGTCAATTAATATAAAACGTGTAAAAAAGATAAATTATTGAAAAATAACAAGTAATGTTAAAATAAATGTGATATTTGTTCAAATGATCACAATAAATGTTGTTACATTAGTCCAATAATTGAATTCAATATCTTCAAATTATATAAAGATGATGAATTTAGTTGAATTAGTTATGTAGAATTTGGAGTTTGGGGATTTTATTTATCAAGATTCTAATATAACTATTTTATGTAGAAGATGAGGTTAAGTTACTTTATAACAAAAGATATTAAAAGTTTAAAAATATGTTCTGCTTTCTTCTTTTCCCTTTCTTGGATTTCGTCTATTAAAAAAATAGATTATTTTTTTATCAAATGACTACACATTTCGCTTTTTAAAGGGTAATAATATAATATTTCGCTAAGGACTTTCGTGCTTTTAATATAGTATAGATATAGACATAAATTTAATTTAGTTTAATAAAGTTTTTAGCTACCACTTTAACTTTTCATGAATATTAGTCATTTTTAAGTAATAAAAACGTTTCGTCTCTTGTATGCAACGCATTGTCAGACAAATTTGTTAATTTTACTTTTTCTTTTGTTTCTGTCCAGAGACATCCGACAATAGTTTTGTATGAACTAATTTAAGTCGGATTCATACTAAATTATTACATAACAATATTTTTCATAAATATAAAAAATAAACTATATCATAAATGTAATAGTGTTAATTCTCATCACCTTATATATGTGTATGCCCGGCTTTTGGGTAAAGCCTCTAAAGCCCAAGCTTTAGGCCCCCAATTTTAGGGTGCCTCATTTTTTATCCAATAATTTTTTTAATTAAGTATTTTTACTCTTATTACATATTTTGGTAAAAAAAGAAGAAGATATTGTTGTTTCATAAAAATGGGCTTCTAACGTATAAATGCAAAATTTATGGAAGGAATCAAGTGATTATTCTTTTTATTTTAGTCATTTTCTCATTAAATATTATATAAACCTCTTTCACTTTCTTTCTTGGTCTGCACAATATTCAATTTTCTTTTCTAATCTTTCTTAGTTATCACCAAACGTTACTACTATTATATTTTTTTCTTTGTGCCTCGAGGAAATCATATTGTTCCGTATTTTTCTTCAATCAACCTAAAGCCTACCAGAAGTGTGATGGCCCAAAAGGTCATCCTAAGTAATTCCAGTTAAATCTGTATTCCGAGGCCTCGAAAGCCTCCGTTAATCTTACCTCGATATGCGTGCGCAGCCCGGGCAGGTAGCCGGGAAGCTTCCATGTGAAAATTTGATTAAAAAATGGGATGTTTGAATTGAATAATTGAATAAAGTTGACTTTGATCAACATTTTTGGTAAACGGATCCGGACCCGTGATGCGACGGTCCCGGAGGGTCCGTAGGAAAATATGGGACTTGGGCGTATGACCGAAATCGAATTCCGAGGTCCCAAGCCCGAGAAATGAATTTTTAAAGAAAATTATTTTCTGAAAATAATAAAGGCTTTTGAAAATGAATAATTATGTGAAAACCGTGTTACCGGGCCCGTATTATGGTTCCGGAGCCCGCAACAGGTTTATTATATGTTATGTGACTTATCTGTGAAATTCGGTGTAAAATAGACGTGAAACGACGTGATTCGTGGTTAAAATGAAAAATTTAATAGTTTATGAAGTTTGAGAAAATTCTATGGATTTTGGAGTTTAATTCATCGTTTTTGATGTATTTTGGTGGTTTAATTATTTGCACAAGTCTGTAGGATGTTTATGAGGTTGTGTGTGTGATTGGTTTTGAGCCCCGAGGGCTCGGGTGAGTTTCGGGTTGTCGTCGGAGTGCTAAAAGTAGGAAAAATCTGGTGTTCCTCAAGTTTTTCTAGTGTCTGATACCTCCTTCAGTGCGATCGCAGATTCTTCCCTGCGATCTCATAGCATTGGCATGTGATGGGGTCTGATGCACTATGCGATTGCACTTACTTCTCCGCGATCACATAGTGTNTAGAATTGCCATGTGCGATCGCACAAGGGCCTCTGTGATCGCAGAGCTTAAGCAACTTACCTCTATGCGAGTTATATCTTTAACCCCAAAACAGAACCTTATACGGGATTCTTCCCATTTTCCACTTCTCTTTTCTTCCCCAAGCTTCCATAACCGAGAATCAAGCTCCCAACCTCCATAACTCCATAGGTAAGTGCTCTTGACCTCGTTTCCTCTTAATTTCTTCAACTAATCACTAGATTCTAGGCCTAAAAACATGGAATCAAAGTAGGAATTAGGGATTTTAGGTAGAGTTGGGTTTTTGAGAATTTTGGGTGATTCAACCTCAATTTGGGGTCGAATTTTAAAACAAATCATATATTTTGACTCCTGGGGATATGAGTGATCGGGTTTTGGTCCGAACTTCGAGTTTGGACCGAGCGGGCCAGGGGTCGGATTTTGGTATTTTTGGAAGAATAGTAAAAAATATATAATTAGGCTTCGGAATTGGGTTATTGAGTATTTATTGATGTTAATGAATCCATTATGTCTAGATATTATCGAATCGGAATTTGGATTCGAGAGGGAAGGCGGTATTAGAGGCTTGACTTGCACTTTGGAGCCAAGGAAAGTGTTTGGCTTAACATCAGCTTGAGGGATTAGGTATAGAGTCTTACTTGTTATGTGAAACTCATGTCCAACG